>NJDC01010869.1:16796-31478 GCA_002245475.1 Calephelis virginiensis | reverse complement strand
GATTATCTCTAACCATCATGAGAGCCATGTGCTTACTCGCTTACCACTCACATAAAAAAGATCTTTTTAAATATTTCTATGTATTAGTATAGTTGACTAGCACCCATAACACAAGCACATAATTTTCTTACTTTGGAGGTAGATTCCATTTATGTGACTTGTCTAGTGATATTTACTATTATTGCTTACTATTATTTTTAATTCATCATCATTATCATCCGGAGGACGTCCACTGCTGGACATAGGCCTCCCCCAAAGAGCGCCACAAGTCACGTTCACCAGCCGCTTGTATCCAGCGACTCCCCGCGACTTTGACCAGATCATCAGTCCACCGGGTGGGAGGTCGTCCAACACTACGTCCTCCGGTACGGGGCCGTCACTCGTAACCTTTCTTCCCCAGCGGTTGTGGGTTTTGCGAGCAATGTGGCCTACCATTGCCACTTCAGCTTGCTGACGTTCTAGACTTTGTTGGTTACTCTCGTTCTCTTGCGGATTACCGGATTAAGGATCATATCTCGCAAAGAAACACGAAACATAGCTCCAAAGCACACTGAGCGATTCTGAGCTTATTTAAGAGGCCCATATTTAACGGCCAAGTCTCAGTTCCATATGTCATCACTGGTAACACGCACTGGTCGAAGACTTTCGACTTTAGGCTCTGCGGTAATTTGGACAAGAAGATAACTTCCCCAACGGATCGGCGATCGACTTCTTTCTTGAAGTTGGATTTACCTAGCTGAACAGTTTGACTTGGGTATATAATATACTGATCAACAACTTTATGAATTGAGTTCCCCACGTGAATTGGTATAGTAATAATTAATATAGTAATTTTTAGTATACGTGATTTTTAATTTTTAATGTAAATATTCACTTAACACTTCATACTTTCTTTTATTTCTGTTACTATGCTATTTAGAAAAAAAATATTGCTAAAGAAGCCTTTCAATCTCTATGATTAAGCTACAGGGATGCAATTTACTAAGAAACACTTGTACTTTCCACAATATATTTTATTATTTTTTATTTTTATGGTTTAGCCAACCGGTTTCGCTGTACAAGCATCATCAGGGCTATATAACAACTCCCTATATAACAACTATATGATGCTTGTATAGCGAAACCGGTTGGCTAAACCATAAAAATAAAAAATAATAAAATATATTGTGGAAAGTACAAGTGTTTCTAAGTAAATTGCATCAAGAATGGAAGGAATTCCATTGCATCAAGAATGGAAGGAATTGGTGGAAACCAAGCACCGACGATAAGAAGTATAGAATCTAAACTACAGGGTATCTTTTACTTTTTAGCGGGTTCAATGCTAGGTATAAACTGGCAATTATTTGATAATTAATGAGTTCAGTTTGAATTGTTAATTGAAATTATAATAAAGCTTTCTTTCAGTAAAATTTCCTCAACAACATTTACTTTCTATAGCTATGAGACGGCCAGTAGATGTTACTGGTGCATGCTATCTTACGGACTTATCCAAAATCTTAGGAGTTCTCTTTCAGATAACAGTCAAACACATAAAATGTTCTGCTCGTTAGTAACCGATTCCAAAAAGGAGGATGTTCTTAATTTGACTACATATTTTTTTGTATATTTGTTACTCGATTACTCGGCCAATAGCAAACTGATTCTGGTGATTGTTTTAGAAAGATAGGTTATGATTTCGAGGTGGTCCTATATTACTTTCAGTGTATATAGTATATACACAATAACTGCTGATTTAAAGATATAAGATTGTGATCCGATTAATAGTTTCTGAGTTGAGATCGTCAAGATAAGTGAAAAATGAATGCATTATGAAGTGTAACTCAAAAACGACTAGTAGGATGTTGATAAAATTTATATGAGACCGTTTTGAAAACATTTGCTATCTTCAAAAAAAAATATCTAATCGCGACGTTGTTATACGAAATAGTCAGTTTTGGAAGTTTTGCTGCGCTTAATTATTTTTTAAATATCTTCTTATTCAGTTTTATTATATAATATAGAAAAAGTAAGTAAGTATAAAAAAGTTCAGTAAAAATAAAATAAAATAAATAACTAAAAAATAAACAATAAAACCTATTCCTGCCGCCATAACATCAGTTGACGTATTCCGGTTTGGAGGGTAAGGTAGCCGGTAAACTCACTTTTGCTCTAGGCCTACATTTGCTCGAGGTCTTGCCTGGCCTTGCCATTACCATCTTTGGTGTTTCTAGGTCGCATGAATTTCTTACTGTCTGGAAATCCGTCTGCTTGTTTGCCTTCCAGTATCATAAAAAATAAAAAAATAAATAAAACACTTCGGAAGTGCCGGCAGAAGTGAAAACTTGAATATTAACGTTGTGCATTTTTAATATTTTGGGCTGGTTAGGGAATAATTGTGCATGAATTGCTTTAATTATCAGTATGAAAGTACTGTCACTTATGTGGTACAATACAATATTCATTTATTGTGCTATCGTACACAAACATAACAACACGAACATTCGCGCAAGCGCCCTGCGGCGTCTTACGAATTTTCGATCAGGTCACGTGTCCTGGCGCGAGTTAAGAAGTTTTTACCCATTCCAAAAAAGTGCGCAACGCCGCTAAAGAATTTTTCACTTCAAAAATTGGATTCAGAAATAAATTGAAAGTCAAGAATAATACAAATACCAAACACCACTAAGCATACATATCGATGAAATACTGCTTTTATTACGTATTTAATTTTACAACATAACTCTCCGACTCCACCTGAATATTTTGCGGCTTATTGAGCCTTAGGTTTACGGGTCATAAATGCTCTTTCATTGTTACAAGCGTCTACTTGGATCAGGTGTCGAATGTGATACTTTACGTCGAGTACATATGAAATGTGCTCATATACATTTTACTTTCATTTTCATGATGTTTCATCCAAATGACACAAAAATAAAAACACCATCCTCGCAAAATCTACTTGTGACATGAACTATCTCTATCACTTCTGATTTCAAACTAAAAAAACCACATCGAAATCGGTCCGATCGTTCAAATGTTATGATGCCACAGACATACACACACAGAGAGAAAGACATGTTAAATTCCTTCTCTCACATACAAGTAAACATTTCCCAGACCTTAAAATACAACCCATCGCCGCCGTATCTCAGGAGTTCACTTGGTATAAAATCCACGAAAGTCTAGCACTTAGTATGTTGTTGCTTCATGGCGGACACAACTTCGCCTTGAGACAAGGCCACATAAAGCTCATTGGCAGTTTGTGATTGAGGTAGACTATGGATATATGATGAATCTACTGTCTATGATGGTCTATGTTCAGAAGTGTACTGAAGTGCTCCTTGCACTGTCGAAGCTCTTCATCTTTGGTCTTTTAATGATTATTGCCATCAGCTGACTTCAGCGGAACTTTTATAAAACTTTTGTTGCCAATAAGGTTGCGAAGTTCATTGTAAAAAAAAGTATCTTCACGCAGGGATATGATCCCTTTGAGGTAGACAGAGGAACAATCAGGGCACCCGGACACCCACGACTAGCAGAAGACACTAAGTCCCACAATGTGATAGGTGGTAAGCCCATCGCCAACCGGGCACATTTTCAATCCGGGCAATTTTTTTTATTTTTAGAAAACTGGAAATACCACATTTTTTTTGTTGCCCGACCCTGGATCCGAACCTGGGACCTTATGAAGTCAAGTCCAACACTCGGACCGTTAGACCACAGAGGCGATAAAAAAAATCTCCCATCTGAGCAATCCGGTATATATAATTAGCCTTCTCAAGCCACCACTTGTCTTTGATTTCTCTTGCGAGTTTGCGAAGGTTTAGTTCACTGTTTCTTATCTGCGTGTATACTATTATCCTGTAATGTAAAAAAAGCACCTCCACGCTCATATCCCCCAAGAGGTAGGCAGAGGTACAACCAGGGCACCCACGACTAGCCGAAGACACTAAGTCCCTAAGTTTATTGTGTATTTTTGTGTTAGGTTTTATTATTTAAGTATCTATGTGTACTTTTTTACGATAAGGTAGGATTGTGTACTTGTTTTTTTGCTTTAATTTTATGTATACATAGATATAGATAATGTCAAGGCAATTGTAACATAAATAAATAAATAAAATTAATTAACACTTTATTGTATGTAATGTAATGTGTAGTCGCCTCTGTGGTCTAGCGGTTCAATTGTTGGACTTGACAGCATGAGGTCCCGGGTTCGAATCCCGGGTCGGGCAACAAAAAGGAAATTGGGTTTTTCCAATTTTCTAATCAAAAAAATGTTGCTCGGGATTGGAAATGTGCCCGGTTGTCGATAGGCTAGCCACCTATTACATCGTGGGACTTAGTATCTTCGGCTAGTCGTGGGTGCCCTGGTTGTGCCTCTGCCTACCCCTTCGGGGATATGGGCGTGAAGATGCTTTTGTATGTAATCTGTTATGTAAAAACATAAACACACAACTATGTTTTACATTAAAATATTTTATCTTCTTCTTCTTCTTTTATAAATATGGCTTTCGATCGTTTTTCATGACTACTTTGCCCAAGTCTAGTTAGTTAATTAGTTAATTCAGTCAGTCACTATGTACAAAGTCATGTCAGGTCAAGGTCTTGAGTAATACGGTGGCTTCGTTACTCAAGCTCATCTAAGAGAGAGATCTAGACGATATACTAATTTCTTTATGATTATTTCATTTATGCACTTTCACTGAACAAAATTAAACTAATTCCCACCTAAATTAACCAATTTTGCTCATAATTTACACCAAATTCAAAAATTGTAAAAAAATTACGACCATCTTCATTCACGATTGCGCCAAAACTCTACTAGTATGTTTTACATTAAAATATTTTATCACAAGTATGAGTAAAACTATGACATAGAATACAGATAATTATATTGTAGGTTAGCGTCAAGTTTTCTTTTTGACAACTTAGATATCTAAGTAGAGCCTTAGATTATAAAACAATAAGTTTATAATCTAAGTGTAGAGCCTTCAATTCACGAGCATTGGTGAAGATAAGCGCGATTTAGAGCCAAGTTTCTTAATTTATTTAAAATTACATAATTATGAACGGGGTTTCTTGAAATTTTTATGACAAGTTGACAAATTGTGTCTCTGTTTAATTTGTCTATTTTATGCTAACCATACAAAAAGTTGACAAGATTTTTCAAAGTTTATAAAAGGTAGCTTTTTTATTTTTTTTTCAATGTATATAGCTTCAGTGAGTACTTTGTCATGCAATTTACTTAGAAACACTTGTACTTTCCACAATATATTTTATAGTTGTTATATAGCCCTGATGATGCTTGTATAGCGAAACCGGTTAAACTATAAAAATAAAAAATAATAATAATAAAAAAAAGTGGAAAGTACAAGTGTTTCTAAGTAAATTGCATCAAGAATGGAATTCCACCAAGCACCGACGATAAGAAGTATAGAATCTAGTACTTTGTCACTTTGATCGAACCAATCTTTCTTCTTTCTAAGGCCTTCGGTGTTAACGGCTACGTCTAGTATAGAAGACGTTAGTTGTCCAGTCAGCTTCGACATCACCGTTATCACTACCGACAATAGTTTAGAGCTCAGATTTTGCTGGTAACCTTATTTAATTTATGTATTTATTTTTTCACATCCACACAGAGAAACTTTTTTCTGTTTTATCTACAGGGACGCCGACATCAAAGTTTTTTTCTTCGGGTTTTGGCATTCGTCTTAGCATTTTGCTACTAGTCAAGTAGACATTTGCATCATTTTGCATCAAATTTACCAAAATCGAGATTCAATAATAATTAGTCAGAAGTCGTCGATAATGTCAGGGTCTTGGGTAAAGCCGTGGCATCATTACTCAAGCTCATATAGTGAGGTTTGGCGGCAACGAAGAAATACATGATACGCTAATTTCTTTATAATTATTTCATTTGTGCACTTTCACTGAACAAAATTGTACAAAATGCCACCAAAATTGACTAATTTCACTCAATATAAACACGAAATTCAATAATAATGAAAAAACTTCGACCATCTTTTCCCTCGATGGCCCCAAAACTCCGACACCAGTTGCATTTAAGTGATGACTAGCTAATAATCTGTCCAAAAGCACAGTCTTAATAATACTAACAGTCGGCCGACTTATGTACTAGCGCAGAGCAACAATCGCAGAACGCGGGAAGCGAGTGGCAGGGTAGCGAGCGCATTCTTCATACACTTAGCGCTCTCCATCTAGAAGGGTTTGCATGCGTTATTTATTATAAGTCGCCTCTGTGGTCTAGCGGTCCGGGTGTTGGACTTGCCTGTGCTGTGGTGCTGCAAGAGGTCCTGGGTTCGAATCCCGGGTCGGCCAACATAAAGAAAATTGGATTTTTCCAATTTTCTAATTTAAAAAAAATGTTGGTCGGGATTGGAAATGTGCCCGGTTGGCGATAGGCTTGCCACCTATCACGTAGTGGGACTTGTGTCTTCGGCTAGTCGTGGGTGCCTTGGTTGTACCTCTGCCTACCTTTTCGGGGATATGGGCGTGAAGATATTTTTTTATTTATTATAAAACATATTAAAATGTATTTTGTTATAATATAATACATGCTGTCTTTTAAATTCATAATTATCTACAGGATGTGTTTCTGTTTTTAGTTATAAATCATGTATTGGTAACTTCACATTTTTTGTTAGCTATTTCAAATTAAAACTTTTATATAAACTAAAACATTTCGAGTTATAAAAGTCTTAAAACTCAAATAAATGAAGTGTAGTGAAATTTATATTATGAAAATTATTATTTTAAATTTGGGTGTCAATAATGACGGATGTGCGTTCCTTGTTATAATGTAACACCATAATGTAAGTACCACATTCCAAGCAAATAAATGTATTTGATTTTATTCGATTCCCAATATGACCAATACATAAGCAGAAAGAACACTAGAGTGCTAAATTTATGGATTAATTACTCGCCGAGCTGCAAATATTGTTTAACAAAACCCAAAAATGTGAAAAAAATTCTTAAAATGTTTTTAAGATAAATTAAATTATTAAAAGTACACTAAGCAGCTCGTAAAGGCGAGCATAGGCTTACCGCCACTAACACCGTGACATCTGACTAGGTGGTAGAGTTCGCAGCGACTCACCCGGATTGGTACTACCGCCTTACCTATTCCTGCCGCCATAACTTTTAATGCTTGCCATTGACGCGTTCCGGTTCGGAGGGTTAGGTAGCCAGTAAACTTACTTTTGCTCGAGGCGTAACTCCCGACCTCAGGTTGGCAACGTACCATTACCACCTTTGGTGTCTCTAGGCGGCGTGAATTTCTTACCATCAGGAAATCCGTCTGCTTCTTTGCCTTCCAATATCATAAAAAAATAGTACATACTTGCACAAATCAACCTCTGCCAGTTTTCGTGTTTAGTCAACATGAAAATCAAACAACGTAAGTACTGTATAATAAGATTTTTAACTTAAATCGTCGCGTGTTAATAACATTTTTAATTATTTATGCGGGATAAATAAATTTAAAAAAGTTGTAAATTACGTTATCATGGAGAATCTTGAGAACGGATTTAAATATTGACCCTCTCTAGAAACTATTATTATGTTAATATAGATAAGGGTTTTGCTAGGATATTATTCAAATGCATTTCCCGCGGCGAAGCTGGAGGGTCGTCATGTCTATCTGTCAGGAGCACACCTTTCAATACCAATTTAACTGATAACTAGTGTAACCAACATCTCTAACTTCTGGGATATAATGTTTTTTAGAGACCAGTGCTGAAGCCTTTTAAAAAAATAAAAAGTGAAAGAAAGTGAGATCCATTGAAAAAGGAAGGAAATATGATGAAAATGAAAAGAAAAATAAATTGCGATCGAGTCAAGGTCAGGAAGTGGGAGGGGGAGGGGGTTTAGGGTAAAAATCGGTTTGTTTCGATTTCCGTCGAAACTACTAGTACTATGGAAAAAAGTTAAATAGCAAAGTTGTAGGTATTTATACTTATTTTATATAACCTCAAAATTTATTTGGAAAAGAACCAAGTTGTTGGTTTAATATTTTTATCTTTAACAGAAAATATTTTTTTTTTCACGAAATTTGGTGAAAACTTACTTTATTATAATATGTCAAAGACACTATAATTTTTTGGATTGAACAAAATTGATTTTTTGACCTTATTTTAATTTTCAATCGAAATTTCACACATCTAAATATCTGCTTTTTTGAAAAAGTTGTGGGTTTTTAGTCTTCGAAATCTCTTCTTTCTGTAAATGCAAAAAAAATATGTTACTTTAAAAATATATGTCCTCAAAAAATGCAAAAAAAGAAAAAAACTCAAATCCAAAATTTATTTTTTTATCATTATGTACAATTTAAAGCTATATAATAAAATTAACACAGTAATTAATCATATAGCGTAAGATTTCATGTTACACTAATTAACAAAAAAATATATAAATTCAAATATACTACTATAATTAACAAACAAATAAGTTTATTAAGTTTATGTACAATATATAAAGAAATTTGAAGATTTTTTTAAATTAAGTGCGTTTATGCTAATTTATTGCCATTCTTATCTCTATTTAATAAAAGAGTCTTTAAAATAGCGCTTAGCAATATTCAAATAATTGGTGTTTTACTAGTGATTAACGTTATGTCCATACAAACACAGCGGCATGTGCATAATTAATGTGGAGGAAGCCGGGCAGGTCGGCAAGGATCCTGAGATATATTAAATTACACTCGATACTCACTTCCTACCCAGTTAGGGTCTTGGCGTGAAAATATGTATGTATGCTTGTCCGTCAGATCAACAGGGACATAAGGCAAGTAGGGGTTAATCGTGGGAATGATTTTAGCTTCCATTACCACCACCGCCTTACCTATTCCTGCCGCTATAACGTCAAGACGTGTTCTGTTTAGGAGGGTAAGGTAGCCGGTATACTTACTTTTGCCCGGGGCCTAACATCCTGCCTTTAGGTTGGCAACGCACCATTGCCACCTTTGGTGTCTCTAGACGACTTGAATTTCTTACCAGCAGGAAATCCGACTGCTTGTTTGCCTTCCAATATCATATCATAAAAATTAACATTGAAGATTTTAAAGTGTCCTTTTTGGATGTAAAGCTTATACATACTCTAATTGTACCTAATATTAATAATTAATTTAAACATATTTAAGTAAAATATTTCAATTATTTTAAAAAGGGACAGCTATTAATTTAAGTTCAAAATGTCCTCAATTTCCGCAGAAGATGGTCACAATATTACCTCGACTAGGCTGATTCTCAGAGACTAATCTCAAATTAGCTCGACCCGGAACTTACATGTCGCTGACAGAAAATGTCCCTTAAGACACATATATTAATAAGTACATCACAGTGCCGGTTTAAGCCGATAAGGCCTAGGCCATTTTGATTTTGGGGCCCTTCGTTTTTCAAAAATATTGTAAAATTGATGGTTATTTTCGCAATTTCAGAATTTCAAACACCTCTTATATAATATCAAGGTTTTAAACATAATAAAACAAAGGAAATCCTTTTTTCTTTTAAATCATATATCTTTCGATTCTTCAAATAATCAACAGTAATTTTAATAATTCAGCAGTTTAACAGTATTAAAGTTAAATAAATCAAATATCTTGAGATCGTTCATTTACAAAAACAATAATGGTTCAACTATCAGTATGAAATTTATTTCGAAAAAAAAAATTCTTTTAAGTTTTTATTAGTGTATATTGAATAGTTTTGTAAGTATACTTATCAAATACATATGTTCTGATGATAATGTTCATGTATGTTTCTGTCGGTTATTGTAACGTGGATGACTTGTATTGTAACTTGTAGTTCGACCGCCTCGGTCGAGTGGCTAGCATACTCGCCTAACATCAACTTACCGCGAGGCTCGGGTTCGATTCCCGACGGGGGCAGGCATTTGTGTGATGAACATTTAGATGTCTGCATTTCCGGGTCTGGGTGTTTATTAAATTTATTCTGGTATCTATTTAAGTATTTCTATGTATTAGTATTGTTGACTAACACCCATAACACAAGCATATAATTTGCTTACTTTGGGATTAGATTCAATTAGTGTAAGTTGTCCAGGGATTTTTATTTATTTATGACCATTGAAGTTAGGTGTGTACACTTTCCACTTGACCAACAAGCTGATCAATAAATATAATTTCTGGATGTTTTTGTTTTTATCTATATCTGGCAAGATAGTTTTGAATTTCTGATAAAATTAAAAATTAAAACATTACAAAATACTAGTATTTTTTGTACATACGTCTGACCACTGCTCGCATGCATCCCGCGTTACTGATACGGAGTTTCCGCCGTCATATATAGTAGAAGATCCGAAACTACATCGACTTGCATCGAGCTGATAACTGAATAAAACATTATTTATAGTCATGTAAGTATATTAGAGATTATATTAAAAGTGGGTTGCCTATTTGTTTAGGCTAGACCGAATATTTTTAACTATTTAAAAGAAAATGTTTTTCATGATTCCAATTTTCTTTCAGGCAACCCTATATATCAACACATTTTTTTTAAAAAATGTAATAAAACTGCACATATGTTAATATTTTTTTTTCTATTATCCAATTCTGTAAAAGTAATTATCTGTATATCCTGGTCGACAATTGTCTGTATAAACCTGGTAATCCAGATAAATACATGGCAACCCTTCGTCTTATGCCTATTTTAAGTCGGTAAAAAATCTTAATTTTGAACCAATTAATGAATAAAAATCATTTTTAAAAATAAAATAAAAATGTGCTAAATTTTATTAGGCAACCCATGTTTAATATGTTTTCTGATATACTAAATTTGCTATAAAACCGGTTTTATCCTATTATCAGCTCGGTGTAGGTCTACCTAAGTTCGGATCTTAGACGCGCCATATTAATTATAAGGCGCCATACATATACTACGGCAGCGTCCGCCACGCGGTGGTATTGCACCCCGCTTTCGCTTTGGTTGCGTAGGTTTGCCCGAAGCCTTACGCAGTTGTAAAAAAAAAATTTAATCACCAAACAGTTCTATTGGTTAAGTCCGTCACACACGTTCGAAATTTCGTTATACTTGCTGCTTTATTTAAATTTATATTTACTAACTTTTTAAATTTTCCCTAATTATAATTGATATTAATAATTGATTTCAATTCAAAGTTTCGTACCGAAAAAGTAGTAACAAATTTGGTAGGACTTAGGATCTGTTCGATAATATCCTGCGTTCGAAATTGCGTCTCGAATTTTTCGTACGGAAGTGTTCCGGACGTAGGTATGTCTCGATTGATACTCGTAGCTTAAGCTCGTAGCACAGATTCGTAGCGCACTCGTAGCTTCCCCGATCAAAACGTTCATCCTCACATAACGTTAAATACTTATAATTATTATGTCGGTAATTTTTATTTTACGATAATTTCTGAGATATTCAAGGAAATTATTGAGTGTTAAAAGCTAGCTTATTGCTCACGAAAAGATTAAGATAACTAATGCTTTTAATTCGATAGAAAGTAATACTGCATCAGATTAATTAAAATTACTTCTAAATCAAAAGTATAGTAAATTTGAAATACGAATAGTAAGTTACCCTTAAAAGAAAGATATATACCATCGTTTTTCCCCTGTGTTGGTTCGGGCTCCTTTGCAGAATAGATAATCTGCCTCCCTGTTAGGCAGCTCGTAAAAGGTGAGCATAGACTTACCGTCACTAGTACTGTGTCATCTGACTAGGTGGTAGACTTTCGCAACAACTCATCTGAATTGGTACCACCGCCTTACCTATTACTGCCGCCATAACGTCAAGACGCGTACTGGTTCGGTGGGTAAGGTAGCCGGTAAACTTACTTTTGCTCGAGGCCTAACATCTCAAAGTAATTTTTTGATATGTCGAAATTGCCTCGTTAATTAATGAATATTGCCTCGTTGGTCGAGTGGCTAGCGTACACGCCTAACTACACCGATCAACCGATGCTCGGGTTCGATTCCCGACGGGACAGGCATTTATGTTATGAACATTTAGATGTCTGCGTTTCCGGATCTGGGTGTTTATTAAATTTATTCTGGTCTATCTATTCAAGTATTTCTGTGTATAAGAATCGTTGACTAACACCCATAACCGAAGCATATAATTTGCTTACTTTGGGGTTAGATTCAACTTATCCAGGGATATTTATTTATGTCGAACAAGTGTTGTACCTAATATACACAAAACCTGAAATAATTAGACATGTAAACATTCCTCACAAATCACAATTTTAAAAACCGTATACGAACCCGGTCACAACTTTTTTGACTGATTCCAAAAAGAGGCTCCTAATTCGGTTGTATATTTTGTTTTTTTGTATGTTTGTTATTCGATTTCTAGGCCAATAGTGAACACGTTTTTAAAAATGTACGTTCTATTAGTGTACGAGTAATCATGATCCGACTAGTGGTTTATGAGAATCAGAATTAAAATCAGAAAATCTTTATTCAAGTGACCCACTCAAATGTGACTTGTGCACATCGACATGTTTATAAACAACTACCGGATCGGAATTGCGGCCACATATTGAGAAGATCCGGCAAAAAAAACTCATCGGGCTTGTCTATTTTAATGAAAAATGAAAATTAAATTTATTTACTTGAAGAATATGTGTGTTTAAAAGTAACAACTTCAAAGTATTCTGTAACAACAGAATACTTATTCATACCAACATATTCTACCACATTGTGGTGTGCAAATATCTAACTTAATTAAATATATTGCAGTTTTTATTTTTGTTATTTATATATTTTCTTATATAAATTCGTCAAAATATATTTATTACTAGGCTGGCACTTATTAATTTAAGCAAAAATTATGAAGATCGAGTTTTACCCTATCTACCATAAACTACCATCGTTTTCACACCTAGCCAGTCAGGAGAAGAAACGGCGAAACAAACCAATTAATACCAATAGTTACTTTATAAACTAGATAAAAAATACAAATTACAATCTAATTTTAACTTAAATAAAAAGTATGAAAAATGACGTTAATAAATTGCAGTGCGAGATTGATATCTCTATTTCAAAGCGTGTTCCTCTTCTAAATACTCTGAGGCCTTATAAGTAATACATAACCACATAAATTGACCCATGTTGATTTGATAATGATGTTGTCAACATATACTCTACAACATAGTCTGCTAAAGGGATGACAAAAAAAAACGAATGTGAAACCATCACGGAACCATTAATTATATTTTTCTATATATTAATACGTGATGCCAAAACTTTGGACCCATTTTTACAAAAATTGCGTGACCAGAGGAGTATGAAATTTGGCACACTTATAGTTTATGTGTAGGAGAAGTGCAGAATGCTAATATTTTTCAATAATAATGCTTATAAAGTACATTAAATCATAAATAAAAAATTACCTAAACTTCCACAAATTTGACACACACAAACAAATATATTGATGATAACGATAAAAGGTCACAGATGGCGCACTACAAAGTTTGGAAATAAAGTAGTTGATCTTGAGAAATGAAGATGACCTTCTTATAAACAAAATATTACAATTTATTATGATCGAATTTCGACCAATGGGCGACCACTATTGTGATGAAGTTGAATGTATGTATATGAAGAGTCGGAGTTGGTTTTTTGCAGTTTCACTACGCTTAAGTTTTATATTACTAGCAGCCCGTCCCAACTTCGCATCTATGGACAAACCTCTATATTTTTATCAATTTAAACATTCTTCTTAAATTACTCCATCTATTAAAAAAGCGCATCAATATCGGTTTAACAGTTTTAAAGATCTCAGGATAAACAGCGAAAAGTGACTTTGTTTTGTACAATATTTTCAATTGTTGTAAATAATGCCTTCAATTGCTCGACCACAGATTCATGTTTCAGAATTCTACATAAAATTTCTGCCTAGCATTATTATATTTATATTTTTTATTTTCTTTTATTACAATTTAAAATCTTACAAAATACATACATACATACATTCATGCATACATACATATCTTCACGCCAAGTCCCTTACGAGGTAGGCAGAGAGTATCGAGTGCCAGACCTCACGTTCCTGATAAATCTATCTAGCTTCCTTCACATTCATTACCCTTTACAAAATACAAGTAAACGTAACAAACACATCTCCATGTTGTTCCGAGCTTCTTTGCAAAAAAGACCCTCTGCCTTTTAGCCAGGCAGCTCATAAAAGTCTAGCATACGTTTACCTTCACTAATATCGTGACATCTGAGTAGATGGTAAAGTTCCGTAGCGACTCGTACGGAATGCTACCACCGCCTTACCTATTGCTACCGCAACAACGTCAATGCCAACCGTTAACTAGTTCCGGTTAGAAAGCTAGCTCAACTTACTTTTGCTGGAGGCCTTACATCCCGACCAGCGCACCACTTTCACATTTGATGTCTCTAAGCGACGTGAGTTTTTTACCACCAGAAAATCCGCCTGCTTATTAGCCTTAATGTTATTAAAAAATCGTAATCATTACGATTTAAAGCGGCATGTTAAATGTTTGCTAACATAATAAACTAAAGTGAAGGCAGATACTGTGGAGAAGGTATACGACTAGCATAAGACTAATAAAAATGTATGTTGCCACCTACCTACAGTGATTTTACATGATTGCAATCCTGTAAGCTATGAGTCCAAGAGATTACATTGCTATAGAGCGCGTTCGCCGGCGGTAAACGAAGTACGTAACATAAGT
>NJDC01010859.1:14083-28834 GCA_002245475.1 Calephelis virginiensis | reverse complement strand
CTGCCTACCCCTTCGGGAATATGGGCGTGGAGATGCTTAAAAAAAATTTTTTGTTATATAGGTAAGTCTCTGTTGTAGGATTGCGCGGTATCTACCAAATTGATATAATAATGATATTATGTTGATACTCGTATGATTGATGTTACGTGCAAATTCATACTTCAACTTGCACTCCGGGTACTGCTTATGTCGCACTTGACCGATTTTCGCGAGGCTGACTACTTTTTTAAAGCTTGATCGACGCCTGCGATATGTATGCATTAACATAACCATTTTGACATAATGAGAGAAGGTATCTTTTGCTGATTAATAATGAACTCTGTAGTCTAGTAATCTGGAGTTAGCATTGACAACGTGAGATTGCCGCGTGAGAACGCCTATAGATTTTATGGTCTTTCAGCATTCATTACCCATGCCGCAGCATTTACATCTCCGTAACATGCAGCATTTGCTTATGCATTTCTAGTAGAAGTCATGGTTCGCCACTAGACAAATGAACTAGCCTATTAGCTTAAACATAATTTTAGGAACCACAACTGACGCTGGTTAATTCATATTAGAATTAGAAAACAATGTTTCATCCAAAAGGAGCAACGAAAAGTTACATACTGGTTTTGGATCAAGAACTCAGTACATCTAAATAACAATTTTGCCGCCGACCTATATCTAAGTAAGTCTAGTCTTGATCCCTAGCGAGATTTTTAAGACGTAATACGAATTACTCTTGCATATTAGGTATATCGAACAAAACCGAAAATTATTACCAGTATATATTCCTAAAAAATAATAAAAAAAGTAACATAAAAACTTAACATTTATTATGCAAAAAATATATTTTTACAAAAATGTCAAATAACATAAAAAAATTTGAGCCGTCACGGGACGCTTGGCAGATGTGAAACATCGACATTATTTTGTAAAAGTAATATTCAGAAAAGAATAGATTGTCATAGGAACGAAATATAATTATAGAATTAATTTCTTTAACAGAGTCGTTGCGAGATTTCGTTTGTGGGAAAAACGAAATCAATTAAATCATTTAATTCTAGTGTATAAAATCAATAAAATCTAGGCCAATCAAATTTTGAATATTTCTACCTATTTGAAAGGTAGAACACGACAAAGGACCCTAATTCGAGCAAAAATTTAGCAAAATCTGGATCTTCTAGACATCTTTGTGATGCCGCTAATGAAAATGCTTTTAGATCATTCCAAAAAGGAGAAGTTTTTATAGAACAATTAAGGATATCGCTCATAGTTAAAGCGTTTACAACAACTGGAGGAATTTGTCTAAAGTCGGCCGCAAAAATTATTAATTTACCTCCAAATAGTTTATGGGACTTCATTAAATCGCGGAAGGATCTATCAAGCATGTGTATTAAATATTTAAGGGTCATGGGTGCTTCATCAAAAATAATGACATCGGAATGAAAGAGTAATTCTTCCCGTTGTGTCCCGTTCGTGATATTCCAATAACCAAGGTCGTCTACACAATCCAAAGGGAACTTAAATAAACTATGTGATAATATAATGATAAAACAAAATATTACGATTTTAGACTAATACGTAGACGTAGTATTTTAGATATCGTATATTGTCGATTGCGCGTGGCGACGCGTCGCCACATCGTACACACTACTGCATATAGACTGTATTTATGTATATATCAATATCGTAATCACATAGCTTGAAGACGCGTCGCCACGGCAGGCGTCGCCACGCCAGAAATCGGTTCTACGTGCGGCTATAGATGTTTCACATAAAAAAACAATTTAAAACTTACAATACTCGTACATAAAGTATAATATTGAGCTATAATTATACTGTATACAATGTTTGTCTAGAAATTCACCAATTACTCAATGCGGTTTAGGGTAATAAAAGTCGTCACCCAATTTTGTAGTAATAATACTGTCCCAAATGAAAATTCATTAATTGATATTTGTTATTTTATTCTAATATTTGTCAACAAATATTATAACCCAGGTCCACGATGTCCTTGGTAAGAGTCAAATCCATGAATTCCCGCCCAATAGAGATAAAGCCATACCGTCTTATTAATATACATGGACTAAGATCGGTGTAGAATTAAGTTGATATTATAGTCTGTATCACATTGCAATAGGGACTACAATGCGAGGTTGAACTTTGGAGTAATTTACGCCGCCTTTATTAATAAGACGGCTACAGTTTAGTTAGAAAATGCTATTGATGTGATACTGTTGCCAAATATATATATATAAGTATATAAAAGAAAGTCGTGTTTATAACTGAAGAACGGCTATACCGAATAGGCCGGAAAATGATGGCGTTAGCTTAGAACTGGGAGAAGGACATAGGATACATTTAATCCCGTTGAACTGCAAGGAAACTAGAAAAAACAAAATTTTGATTTTTCCCATCACACTGAATGGGTGGAATTAGGTTTGCCAGAACAGTATCTTATATTTGCCATTAAAGTTGGATTCTACCGATCATACTTTTTTTTATAGACAAAATGTAGTTGATATTTAATAGTATGATTGTTACAGAATATCTACTTTACAAAAGTGTGAAGATAATGTAAAAGGGGTTTGTAAATCAATCATATTTACGAAGTAAGTATTCGTACTTCACAATGTGACAGAAAGTTGGAACGATCAAAAATGTATCTACAGATAGAAATGAACCTACTAGTGTTTTGTTGCTAAATAGCTTAAAAATTTTGGAGTACGTAAATATTCCTGCTTTCAATTTGTTATTTCTTACAATATGGCATCTGAGGGCTGCCATTTTAAATTTTGATTGTCATGTCAGTGGACAGTGACAGTTGACACTCACAGGTTATAACAAATTAATTGGGTACCTGTGTATGTAATGTTTTGGTTTTGTCTTTTGTATATTTAAATAATTAATATCCCGTACCTGACATTGGCTAAGTAAGTCGTGAAAAACGATTGGAAGCCATATTTATAAAAGAAGAAGAACTGACTTAAACACTATGATTCAACATCTGTATAACTAAATATTTATATTCTTATTTCTCCCAAACAGAGAACGATAAAAAAGTAATATAATTCCTTATTATGTAAATTGTAAAAACTTAGGAACTTCGTCAAAAACGTTTGCAAAAACTTATTTGTCGTAATTGGTCACTGCTAAAAAATTCATTTCTCGAATATATCTAGGAAACTTTACTACTTTCTTCTGGATGTCCAGTTTGATATTATTTTCTTTATATTCCAAAGCTTTCTTAACTATTAACTTATTAAATTCATGAACGTGAGGGTTATTGGTATAATCTTCAATGTTCATCCACTGACAGTTCCTCAATTCTCGATCAGATATTGTTATCTCTTCTGTCAAAGAATTCATAAGGAGAAGGATATATATGTCTGAATTGCCATACATCATGTTGTGTGAATGTCTGAATGTTATTAAAGAAACAAATCTGCAATTAACACCGGTTTCTTCTTTTACTTCTCTAACAGCAGCATCTACGATATCTTCTCCTGAAAAAAAATTTTTTATTATTAGAAAATTGTATTCCACTGATAATATTGTTGTCAAGACTCTTAAAATTATGTTAAGACTTATGCATTAACATACCTGGTATCTATTTCTTTCAAAATTGAGCAAATGATAACGATTTAAATTAATTATAGGAAATAAACTATCTTAAAAACGCTTTTCTTCTAAGTATAAGAACAAACATCTGCTAACCTTTTTCGACATATCCACCAGGTAATTTCCAGTGAGGATAATCATAATTCTTCTCTGATATAGCCAGCAACTGATTGCTCTTGTTCAACACTAAGGCTCCAACCCCGAGGTTTGTATGGCTTGCAGGTGGTAGATTTGGTAAAGAATTTGCTGGTAACCACTTGTACATCATTACGTATTCATCTCTGGCATGGTGAAAATTAAAACCTTTCTAAGAATACGAAACTTGTATAAATTCAATTATAAATGTAACATTTTATAAAGTCACTGAAAAGGCAGTTTTTAAATATAAATGATATATAACTGTAAAAAGTATAACAATCTAGGTAACACACAATGAATAAACGCGTCGTTTGTCGAGTGGTTGGCGTGCGCACCTAACTGCATCGACCAACCGCGGGGCTCGGGATCGATTCCCGACGGGGGCAGGCATTTATGTGATGAACGTTTGGATGTCTGCATTTCCGGGTCTAGGTGTTAATTGAATTTGTTCTGGTATCAATTTAAGTCAGAAATGCAGACATCTAAATGTTCACCATCCCCTGTCGGGAGTTGAACCCGAGCCTTGCGGTTGTTAGTAACATTAGATGTATACACCAGCCCATCAACCAACAAGGCATTAGGCATAACAACAAAATAAAGAATCATTTTATCATGACATTTCAAAAAAAACATTTCATCATATTCAAGATATAATAACTCTTAATATATGTGTGTACATATATGGCATTGACAATGTATCAAATTTCCACTAAGTTGAAGTAGGTTGTACCTGTTGCTAAATGAACTAACAAGAAACAATGGCCAATTAAATATTTGAATTATCCATTTGGCCCAACTGTTACAAAATGGTAGAAGCCTTGATTTCCATAAATACATATAATATTAAGAACTTATTTACATTATTTTATGTATAGTATTAATGCCTTTTCAGTGACAATAAAATAGTACAGGGATCTCCACACTTTTCAACCCAACCTTTATTTTAATAATACATCTAAAGAAATTATATAGTAACAGCGATAGGATAGTGGCCACCTAACCCGAGTAACAATGTTGTTTGTAGTAGTTACAAAGTAAGAAGACCCCTGATATAATTCAATATACTCACCTCTGCAAGTATAGGTACACACACAGAATCCTTTATATGAACTTTAAACCATATACATCTTCGTTTTTCCAGTGACCAATGTTTTAATGATTCTGGAATTGAAAGACTTAACACTAATTTTTAGCCATAATAAAAAATTTGCAATGCCCTGGAAGAGATAATTTAAGCACAGTTTAACTGTAAAAAACAATTTTTTTTAATTACTACATTGCAATTTGATAACCTTTTTTTTTTGAAAGATAAATTTTATCAACTTCCCACTAGGAGTTTTAGCGCCGTTGTGATTGAAGGTGGTCGTAATTATTTCATTATTATTGAATTTCGTGTATATATTGAGTGAAATTGGTTAATTTATTCCAGTTATCAATATTTAATTTTGTTCAGTGAAAGTGCACAAATGAAATAATCATGAAGAAATTAGTGTATTGTCTATATCCTCACTGCTGTCAAATCTCACTAGAATAGCTTGAGTAACGAAGCTATTGCTTTACTCAAGACCCTGACATGACATGACTTTGTACATAGTGGCTAATTACTGTATATTGTATAAGAATTAACTAACTTGACATTGGCAAAGTAGTTGTGAAAAACGATCGAAAGCCATATTTATAAAAGAAGAAGAAGAACTTCCCACTAGTGTCAGTGTAGTAAAAGACCACTAGTTGCATCATGATAAAATTAATAATAAAAACCATCATAATCGGTTCTTTATTAGTTGAGTAATCACATAATAAACATTAAAAAAATACAGTCAAATTGTTAACCTTTTTCACGAGTCTGTTAAAAACTAAAAAATTTAAAAATGTTTTCATTACAACTATTGTTTTATGGCAAAGCATGACTCACATTACACTTTAAAGTACACTTTGTTTTGACAAGATATCAATCCATAACTTTTTTAACCAAATACAAAAAGTAGGAGCTTATCACTTCAACAGCATGTTTTTTTTATTTATTTTTTTGTTTTTGTTATGCACTTACTCTGAAAAATAACAAACAGATTTTGATGGTTTGTATTAGAGTAGGTAGTTTCACTAATTTGAGGTTTTTTTTTTACGGGACCAAGATAGAAACCAAAACTTGATCAAATATTGGTAAAACTTATATGGAACTATCTTGAAATCATTAGCTTCCAAAAATATTTACTAAATATCAAAGAGGTAATGAAACTGCAATTGGTATTTTGCAGTTTTACCACACTCAAATTATCTTATTTTAAACAAGCTTCATTCATTAAAAGTTGTAAGATGATACTGACCTTCTAAATCTTCAGAAAAAGATTCATTCTTATACTCTTCTAATGTGTTTACTGTAATACCATTAAATATATCTTGTACTCCAACAAATTTTTGACACAGTGGCCATTTTTGACATGTGCTAGAAATGTTCCTGGAAGTATTTGTAAACACAAGACTGAAATAGGTTGTCTTACATTGATGCTTGTTTGCTGGTATATTAATTAAAAAATAAGAGTGAAAGTAATAATGTTGAATTAAGTGAATGATTATCAGTTGCATTCAAAGACTAATTATCTTTAAACCAGTCATTAAGTCGAAATTTCCCTATAAAATTGTTACTTTTTTTTGAAATGGCTAATATGTTGCTAACCGCAAGGTTCTTACAACTTTACCGGACTAAGTCCAGGGAGACAAAATGTTACTTAATAATTACGTAGGTACATAATAAAATAATACTTACGTCTCTGGTTGCAGCCATAAGTACTAAGTGCTATCAAGCCTATGAACTAACCTTGTATGAGACACCCATCTGATCATATTATAAGCAGTTTTAAAATAGATTTTATTTGTAAAATACATGTCTCTCAAGTAGTTATGTACTCAATTTGTTATTTCAAGAGTAATGTTTGCAGTCCAGAAGCCATACAATCTTAATGTTCCTTAGTTTTAATTTTCATGTAAAATGTCATAAGTAAACTTCAGAAGCAAATACTACAAAACACAAATTTCACTTAGGTATATTACGTTTCATTAATTTAATTATTAATTAATTTTAATTAACAGATAAATGGTTACTACAAAGTTACAACTTACAGAGTACCAACCAACGAAAAAGGTAAATATTTGTTCAGTTTAGTTTTTAATTTTATCTGTTGAGGTTATGAATAGAATAATAATAGAATATTATAATATATTAATAACGTACGAATAGTTCAATGGTTATGTTCTCTTTGTATCACTTTTTATTATTATATAGTAAACATTTAGTACCTACCTACTTACTATTAATTTAAATCAAAATTTAAATTCAGTTCAATACAATATGTATAGGCACACTGTTGTTCAGGCCAGGCGAGGTCGACAATATTTACATACCACTAGACTGCTGACTGTTTCATTGTTTGCTATGGATCCCGCGAGATGGAGTAAATTTAACACAAAATAAAGCTATGTTGCCAGATTCGGAAACGATTTTAAAAAGTTGAGAAATAATCACAGGCTAATCCCCATGTCCATAAATAAATACTGATTCTTAGAAGAATTATACAAATGGGTCTAACCCCAAACTATCCAAAATTGTATGCTTGTTTTATTGATGTTAGCCGATGATACCAATACCAGAAATTATTAATATGATACAAATGCGTTTCTTGTTCATCACCAATGAGTTTTCAAAAAAATAAATAATCTGACTTACGCCACAAACAGTGTGTACTGAATTACGATTCAGAAATTATTTCCAAGAAAAAATATCTATCATTTATCCTTTTTGTTCTTTTCTTCAACATTTTTTTTATTAAGATGATATAATAATTTGTCACTAAATTAGATTAATTAAACTCGAGGTAAAAAGATTTAAAAACTAAAGAAAACCAAAAATATGAAAACTGATTAAATATTCTCTTGATTGGTAGTAATTTCTGAAACTATATTATGTGTGACAAAAACTATATACACAATAAAAACAAAAACAAATTAATCACCATAGTAAAATGTGTAACTATGTTTTCAAATTTCAAAGTGACATAATTGTGCTAAGACCAAAAAACAAATGGCAACATTAAGGAATCTATGGTCTATGGTTCGAAGTTTAGAACGTACGTACGTACGTAGTATCTCTATCTAGTCTGTGGTTTAGAATTTGTGGAATTTAGGTAAAATGGACAATGGTGAATTTGTATGCCTACGTATTTTTTTGTGATTCTAAAGTATTGAAGTGGTTTTCCATATTTTAAAGTATAGCTCTGATTCCTCCTTTACGGAATAAAAGTTTAACGATACTGATATACATAGAGAAATGAGATAGTGAAATAATTTTTATGTTTGTGACAACATCGAAAGAAACCATAAAAAAAGCTTTGTTTATATAATTTCCCCAATACGTAAAAGATGTAATATAATATGTCTGTAATAGAAGAATGATTTGTTTAAAATTCGAGTAAAAATAAAAAGTGTTCTAGTACCTATGTTGTTGCTTTTAA
Organism: Calephelis virginiensis; assembly: GCA_002245475.1. Lineage (NCBI taxonomy): Eukaryota > Metazoa > Arthropoda > Insecta > Lepidoptera > Riodinidae > Calephelis > Calephelis virginiensis. The sequence continues at coordinate 20,582 of NJDC01010859.1, read as the reverse complement.
TTTACTGATAAAACTTAAATTTTGATAATATACAGTTTACTATTTCTGTGTTTATTAATCAATACATTACAACATGTATTTCATTGAAATTTTAGTTTGATCTTAAACAATGGCTGGGAGGGTCGGATATCATACAAAATCTACTTATGTTCTCTGCTGTTGTTGCTGGCTACATTAGGAGTTGCCAGTTGCCAACAAATAGTATAATATAATAATATACATATGCTGCCACTCACCGGTTGCTGCACACAAGTGGGAAAATTCCAGTACCCTCTGACGCGATGTATGCTGCAATTGAAGCACAAGGAACTGAACGGTATGTACAGGTGCTGCAGGTGAAGCACATAAAAATTTCCGCAGTGGCAATTTTGAAATGTGTTGTTGACAATTAAAGAGCGTTATGCAGTTTTTATCTTTCTTGATCATTTAATAAAACTAAACGAAAAACATTAACGCACCTGACATTTCATTTCAATTGACAATATCAAAATAACTACAGTATCTTGCAGAGGATTGCTAAGCAGACGTATTGAAAGTGAGATGAAGTCTGTGAAAATATTAAAAACGACAGCTGTAAGTAAAACAAGTTACCTACTGTATTTTAGACAAATTACACAAGAATATAAAATAGAGTTTTTAAATCGTAAATCAGGTTTGATTCTTGTCACTGCGAGTAATTTAGCGTGACATTATGTATGTAAATTAAATGTTGTAAATGTTTTATTTTACTGTGAGATTAATTATTATAATTTATTGAACAATTTTACCTTCTAAAAAAAGTCAAATTTTTGTCCTAATAAATAACTGTGATGTTTTTATAGCATCTTAATTTGATTGATCTGGTATATAGAATGAACAAACCTTCTATAAACTCATCGAAAATAATTTTAGTATTAATTTCGGATGCAGTCTTAAAATAGACGCAGTTTATTGAACTATTAGTACCAAACATAGGCACTGTTTTGTCAAAAGCGTCCTATTGGTAGTAGACATATAAGATGGTTTTGTTAAATATGTTTTATTAAAGTGACGAAGCTTATTTCGCTCAGAATCTGCTCATTTGTATAAAAAGCATAATGCTACAAAACATACAACATATACAAATCAAACATCTTTAAAACATACGCACTCTTATAATAACAACAATATTACCACAACCAGTAGCCAACTGACAGTCTTACGACAAACGTTAGGTGACAAACTCAATAATATTAAAGTGGCATAGTGAGTTTCAGTATCTAAGATGATCCTCTATTTGACGTGATGAAATTTTCGTATTTAGGTATACGGCAGTTTTCGATCGGCCGTATAACAAGTATTTTGTACAAGTTGGATGCCGATTCACTGTATGTACGGTTATTGCCGTACTTATGGCAGCACTGGCCACAGACCTAACTTGTCAACCTAAGAAGAAGAAAGGTTCGTTATATGCCAAAGTAAAAGTTGATTAACTAATAATTGCCTACTATGGAGGGAAGAGGTAAGGAGTGCACACTCTGTGTTACAAAAGTGTCCCCTGAATCGCCTTAAATTAAGATGGCGTTACTGTACCAGAGGACCGTTTTTTATAGAAAGCGCCAAAAGTAGTTTAGACGCTTAACTACGATAGCCGTTTAACTTTCAATCATACTCACCGCTACTCTAGCGCCATTCTGGCCCCTTTATTTAATGCTATTTTGTGGACACTTTTAGAGTCAAAAGGCTATATGAGTGTGCGCTCCTTACCTCTACTCTTCATATTTCCTACCTTTCAAATAAGTTTTTTATTCTTTAAATTTTAGATTTCACGTTAGTATTTTGCCATTAGTAAGTCATGTCAGGCTCTTGGGTAAAGCGGCGACCTCATTGCTCAAGCTCATGGAATGAGATTTGGTGGCAACGAGGAAATAAACGATACGCTGATTTCTTCATGATTATTTCATTGAACATATACGTACAAAATGCCACCAAAATTGACGAATTTCACTTAAAATCAACACGAAATTCAATAATTAGGAAAAAACTTCGACCATATTTTCCCTCGATGGCGCTAAAACTCTTAAAACAAGTTTGCTTTTTAAAATGTTGTGTTTTGTTGTTTTTTCTGGGGTCGGCTAAGACCTTCAGGCCATGCTGCTACGTCTCCAGTATTAATTATTTCTTATACATACCTACATTAGTCACATGTATTCCATGTTAATTATTCTTATACAGTCATTAGTCACTATAACAAAGTCACGTCAGGGTCTTGAGTAAAACGGAGGTCACTTGACACAAATTCACTTTGGGAGATTTGGCGGCAGCGAGGAAATTCATGATACACTAATTTCTTCATGATTATTTCATTTGTGTACTTTCACTGAACAAAATTAAACGAATTCCCTCCTAAATTAACTAATTTTACACATAATTTACACTAAATTGAATAATTGTGAAAAAATTACCACCATCTTCATTCACGATGGCGCCAAAACTCTATCTTTTAGGACTTAGGATGTACAAATAATAATTCAACTGACTACCGTGCCGTTCCAAACGAGAAACCAGAGGAAACCAATGGTGTTTAAATAAGGCATTGTTAATTATATTCCCGGGGAATCTTTACACAAATATAGAGTGTTTCGTTTAAAACGTTGTTGTTGTTGTTTTTTAATTTTATCCCAGTCGGGGAAAGGCAAAGGATCTGTGTCCATACAGCCACGTCTTCCGTATTAATAAATCTTTTTCTTGTTTTATATTTTCAATTTATGTCTTCTATAGTAATTCCTTATTTCAGTCATTAGTCACTATTTACACAGTCTTGTCTGGATCTAGAGTAAAGCGGTGGTTTCGTTACACAAGCTCGTTTATGAGATTTGGCGGCAGTGAGGAAATTCACGATACACTAATTTCTTCATGATTATTTCATTAGTGCACTTTCAGTGAACAAAATCAAACTTATTTCCACCTAAATTTACCAATTTTATTCATATTTTACACTAAATTCAATAATTGTGAAAAAATTACGACCATCTTCATTCACGATGGCGCCAAAACTCCTCATTTTAAACGTTGTGCTTAAAAAAAATCAATTTTTTAAGATCATTTGTCACTTTCTGAGACCGGCTAAGACCTTTAGGCCGTGCTGCTACGTCTTACGTATTAATAAATTCTTTTCTTTTTATTTATTTTCAATTAATTTCTTCACGTATTATTCATGCCACCTATACACTATACTATACATGTGCGCATGGCTTATATTTAGTTTGTTATCTGTCCCGAATTAAATGCGCTAAATTTGAAACTGAAAATGTCACAAAATTTTATTTTCATCAATTACACAAAGACTTCAATGGCCATGAGCATTTAATTTTAGAAATCTTTTTTTTAATACATGTTTTTGCTTAGAAAAAGTGTTTTGTCCTCCTTTATTTAATTAACATTGGACGAACTATAAGATGCCTTGCCTTGAACTCTAACATGCGTAATCATATTGAACTTGATCGTTCAAAATAATAGAAAACTTTTTCTCGTTTTCCTGTTACACAAAGACCTTGGACTACGTTATCATTTCATTGTACTTTATTGTGAATTTGATAAATTTGTTATGGAATGACCACTTCAATTTTCTGCAGTATTACATCTGCAATTCAATAGTATTTATGTTTCAAGTCATTATTACAAAATGACAAAACTGTTTGAAGGTGTTGCTGATAGGTATAATGGTGTTACTGTGGATACTGATCAAGAATCGTCTGAAACCAACGAATTTTTAGAGCGATTGCAAGGTACTATAGCTAGTTTTCAGTTTTGTACGTATATCTGTAATTTATATGTAACTAATAAGTTATTTTAATTGTTTATTTGTAAAATAATTGATGTCAATTATTTATGTTCTTTTGAACCAAATGTAAAATAGTTAAAACATACAGGGAAAGTAAGAAACAGTTCCTAATCTTATATGATTTGAATTTCAGGCTCTTTGCGAAAATGGGATGAAGAAAAAAAAAGGTGCATATGGTTCAAAGTATACATTAAAGATGCAGAATTAGTGCCAATACTCGCCAAGGTCTGTATTATATTTTAAATTAATTCCCACCTAAAATAAAAATCATGTGTTCTTATCAGCTTTATGTTGTAATATTGTTTCAAAATGGTTTCTATCTTTGGTCAATTAAATGAAAGCAAAACTGACATTTTTGTGTATTTAAATTGATGAGGAAGTTTTCATCAACGGACACTTGGACCAATGCCTGGTTCTCCGTTCAAGAATAGCCTATCTGCCTCCTTTCCTAGCAGCTTGTAGGAGCCAAGTATAAGTTTAAATGGATCATAATTAGCCCGACTAATAGATGTTAAGTCATGTGCAGCATCTTCTATACTTCTTATAGTTAGCGCTTGGTGGAATTCACTTGAACCTTCGTTGGTTTCATTATTTAATCATCATGATTACAACTTAAAGAAAATAATGCAAATATTTTCTGGACAGTACAGTATGCAGAACTTGCCTGGGTAGAGATCTACTTTAGCTATTCCTGCCAACAAATGACATTGTCGAATCTAAATTTTTGAGAAGCCCCAACAACGTCTACATTCAATGTTGCTAAGAGATGGTTCTTATCAGCTTTCCTACAAAAAAATCTGTATTGTAACTGGTCTATCCATTTAAAATAAAAAAAAATGTAAGTAAAAAAAACTGACACCTTATATTATTATTATATAAGTTTTATAATGTTAATAGTAATAATAATTCAATCTGATAATCTGTTTATAATTTAATATAGCAATATGTGTACTAGTTTAGATTTTTTACTATTAATATACAGATTTTTTTACTGTTTTGACAAGCAAGCGCCAAGCAGATAGTTTTTGTTGTGGTAAGTAACCCATACCACAATCACAATGTACACAAATAGGTATGTATAAATATGACCAAGCATACTGACCACAATAAGTGGAATCCATTCTTTATTAGTCTGTTCATATTGGACATATGCCAGTTTAAATTACTCTAATTTGGGAAATGATTGACTTTTCCAATCTATAGAAATTTTATCTTTATTCATGCAGTGTGTGTAGCATAATGTAATAGCAAAAACATATGAATATTGCCTCAGCATAACACAATTAGAACATGCATTTTGTATTTTATATTAAAGAACCTTTGCAAAAAACAATAGATAGATACCTATTGGTAATTTTTTTTTTGCACTAAATTAATTTAAGAAATTGCTATCTTCTTGTAAGGATAATAATTGAAAGAGACAAAACACGTTTATTGCTGTCAGATTAGTTTGTACATGACATTTCTCGACTTTTAATTTATGCCTAGGAAAACATTAATTAAAAACCTCTAGAATTGACATGTCTGGACTAATCTGACACCTCTAAAATGTTTCATTTCTTTTCTTTATGTTTCATTAGCTTGCATACATTTAAAATAAGTTTAGTTAGGGCTGTACATAATTATTACAACCAATGGGCAACAACTTGTCTTGTGTCAATGAACTAAGCAAACTAAAAACTATGCAAAGTAGTCAAAAATGTCATTGGGCTTTCTTAATAAACGTAAGAAATATACGTAATTAACTGCACGATAAAGGATGATAACAATGTCAAGAAATACACATTACCAACTAGAGTTAAAGCAGTGTCTCTGCTCTTCAAAGCTTTAATTTGGTAATTGTTTGGACATATTATCCCAAGTTAAGTTCAACCAATGTCTAATGTAACCTTTTTGCGATTAATATTAATTTTATTATGAATACATATTATAGTTTTATATTTTAGTTATCTATATTTCAGGAGGGGTTTAATTTTCATCATTCAAGAGATAATTTTGTGATGATGTACAAATGGTTGCCAAAGAATTGTATAGCAAATTTACCTCCCGCGTCCCATACCAATCTTGGTGTGGGAGGATTAGTCATCAACAGTAATAATGAAATACTTGTTGTATCTGAGAATTATATGACTCAACCACAATGGAAACTTCCTGGAGGATACGTAGAGAGAGGTATGTTATTTTCTAAGAATATTGTTTCAAGTCATTTTGACACATTTTTTAAATCAAGGTGTGCATCTAAATATGAAGCCCAGCATATGATATTTTGTAGAATAACAGCCACTTTCAATTAAGTACTTTTAGCCAGGAAAAAAAAGTACCTATCTATAGATAGACCTAGTTTTGTTGCTGACATTTATATAAAATGCTAGCTGTTGCCTGCGTGGTTAATGGTCCCATAAGAACATTTAATCTCCTTTGTTGCCCGTGTTACTACCAATGTAACTAACAGTAGTAAGATCGGTAATTTTTTTCCCTTTTTACTACTGCAGTGCACTACAGCAAGTGACTATAGTTGTTACACGGGTAACTTATTTGCCGTTATTACTACTGTAGTTGTAAGTTGTTAGAATGAAAATATTGTGTTACCCGTCTTACTACTACCCAATTGTAGTTGTTACATGGGTAACTTGGTAGCATTGCAGTTGTAAGCAAAGAAAAATTAAATTGTCTGTGTTACTACCTCAAAAATAAACT
>NJDC01010859.1:0-13518 GCA_002245475.1 Calephelis virginiensis | reverse complement strand
TTTTTACTACTGCAGTGCACTACAGCAAGTGACTATAGTTGTTACACGGGTAACTTATTTGCCGTTATTACTAATGCAGTTGTAAGTTGTTAGAATGAAAATATTGTGTTACCCGTCTTACTACTACCCAATTGTAGTTGTTACATGGGTAACTTGGTAGCATTGCAGTTGTAAACAAAGAAAAATTAAATTGTCTGTGTTACTAACTCAAAAATAAACTTAGTCCATCTTCAAGACATAATCTAAGTGTTAAGTTGTATACAAAGTGATTAATTTCTTGGGCTATGATTGATAGAGAGATAACTAAAAAATAAAACGGAAATAGTTGCTATCATCAGTGGTTGTTCAGCGTTCTTTTAGACAAATCAAGATGCAAATCTCAAAATCTTATCTTTTCGTTCTGCTGTATTACCGCTTTTACCTAGAGAAACGCTGCTGGGGGCTGGTTCTACATAAGAAAGGAAAGTGAACAATTTTCAAAGGGAAGAATTATAACCTACATACGAAAAAATGGATAAAAAATAAGTATTTAATTTGAGTGTTTTCGGCATGAGATACAGAACAAATAATTTTTTGGAAGAAAAATTGAAAAATGTAATTCAAAGTTGAATAAATTGATAAAGATAACAAAATCTGATGAGGCGGCTATCAAATGCAATCCAAGATGATAGTATTGTTAAAATCATGAGACAGCAGTTTATAAACAGGACATTGTGATGCACAAAATAATGATCAAATGCAACATATGAAAGTGCAGTTCATTTTCTATTCTATTCTGTTCCTGCTGCCATAGCGTCAGTGCTTGCCATTGACGTGTTTCGGTCCGGAGGACAATGCAGCTGGTAAACTTCTTTTTGCTCGAGGCCTAACATCCTGGCCTCAGGTTGGCAACGCACCATTACTACCTTTGGTGTCTCTAGGCGGCGTTAATTGCTTATTATCAGGAAATCCGTCAGCTTGTTTGCCTTCCAATACCATAAAAAAAAGTTAGGAGCGATGTTTATTTTTATAAAAATATTTTTTTTATTATTTGCGACCTTTTAAACAATAAAGTTTTATTTCTTTGTTTTTTATCTCTCTGTCAATCATAGCCCAGGAAATTGATCACTTTGTACACAACTTAACTCTTAGATTATGTCTTGAAGATGAGCAAAGTTTATTTTTGAGGTAATAACACAGACAATTTAATATTTCTTTGCTTATAATTGCAATGCTACCAAGTTACCCATGTAACAACTACAATTGGGTAGTAATAAGACGGGTAACACAATATTTTCATTCTAACAACTTACAACTGCAGTAGTAATAACGGTAAAAAATTATCCATCTTACTACTGGTAGTAACATTGGTAGTAACACGGGCAACAAAGGTATAATCTGTATAAAAACTATTCTGTGTGCTAATCCAAATTACCATCCATGTGTGTGCCAAATTTCATGAAAATCGGTTTAGCAGTTTTTGCATGAAGAAGTAACAAACGTACAAACTTTCGCATTTATAATATTAATAGGATTAAAAAAAATAGTGGTTGCTTAGTAACTAAACTGAAGCAGTCCTATCTCTTATCTTAGATAAGATTATTAAAATTGATTGTGACAAACAAGCAGATTTGTAGTAATCAATATAATATAGCCTCAATAAACATAGATAGTTATAGATAGTCATTCAAAGTAAACCTGAAGCTGGGATGTTAAGCCTTATGCCCAAGTTTATGGGCACACTTCCTCTGTAAACTGGAATATGACAATAGCAAGCATTGTTGTAATGCCAGGAAGAATATATAGTAATAGATAGTGACAATTATTTAAGGCTCGCTTACAAGCTGACTGGGAGGTAGGCCTATATTCCTTACAAAAAACTGAAAGCAATTTAGGTTCTATCATCTACAAATGAATTGTTGAATGTGTTGCTAAGCGCATAACTTCTAGACAAGTGGACCAATTTGGCTAATTCTTTTTATTCATTGTATTAGTTATTGCCAGGAGAAGGTTCTTATGAAGAAAAAACTGGGAAAATTGCAGGGGAAATGGGAAAAATGCCATTTTATTTTTTCCATACAAACTGAATGGGTGGAATGAAGTTTGCCAGGACAGCTAATGCTTAATAAATGTTTTCCTACCATATCATATTTATTCCATTATCTATTTGAGTATTCATTGTACTTATTTTATTATGGACAACCATAACACAAATGAATGATTTATTCATTTTTGCACTAAAACATGCGCACAAATGAGAACTTAATACCAGTAAGCATTTATACCCAGTTCGCCATGGGTAACGAAGTTAAAATATATGTGAATGTTATAACATACAGTTATAAAAATGAGTGCTATTTAAAAACTAAGCAATTTTTTATTGTATAAATTTTAAAGAAAGAAAAAAATTTGCCCCAGACAGGATTTGAACCTGTAACTTTCGTCTCAAGTCAATGAATGCTCTAACCATTTGAGCTACTGAGGCATTCAAGTCCCGTGGCGAAATTTTTAATTCCTTTCTTACCCATTAACTTGGGTAATTTTTTCTTGTACTTTTTTCGGGTTATGCTGTTATTTTAGGTTTAGATATTTTTTTATAATTTGATGTTAAATATTTATCTTTTTTATTCTAGGTGAGGATATAAAAGATGGAGCAATACGGGAAGTAAAAGAAGAGACTGGAATAGATACTGTCTTTGAGTCTATGGTCACACTACGACATACCCATAAGTCGGGACTTGGTAATTCAGATATCTACATAGTGGTACTGTTGAAACCACTAACTCAGGAAATAATGAAATCAGACTTAGAGATAAAAGCTTGCAAATGGATGAGTATGGATGAGTACTTCAATCATCCACATGTCTCTCAATTTAATCGTTTTATTGTACAACAGGCTGCAGAGTTACAGAAGCGTAAAACTAAATTAAGTTTGAATAAGAATCCAATTTCACTTTCATCTGTTTTGGGAGAAGTCACCTACCTAACTTTTGAAGATTTAGATGAGTCTAGCTGTTTGCCCGCAACTGTACACATGTTGAAGTGATCTTTTGTGGTTCGTGATGGGAACAGAAGATTTTCTCATAGTAAAAGATATCCTAAACATTGACCCAGACTTCATAGTCGACTACTACATAAAATTTGGTAAAAATCCATTAATTAGATTTTTGTGAAAAGTAAACAGACAAACTGACAAAAAATACAATAACTGTTAAAAAAATATAAACGAAGTTCCTTCGGCTAATGTAGAATCAACACAATTCATGAGTATATACTATGCATTGACGGAGTGGAGTGAGGAAGAAAGAGAAAGGTATTATACACTACTTACTTGTGCAGTTCGGTCGCGCCTGCGCACGTCTCATTTAACGGTTTTATTCCAAGGATTTTTCTAACGGTTTTGACTATCACATTTTTTTTCAGTTCGGTCACGCAGCAAAATCCCTATCTCCTAAAAGCCTGCCGCAAGGAACTTCGTTCCAATAATTGTTTTTATAACATTTCTGTTCCATGTAGTCTTAGTTTCATTATAAATCATTCATCCATCCATAGATCACCACCATAGATTATGTAGTGGTAAATCTTAGATATTAACATCACATTTAATTTTAACTTTTTTGATAAATAAAAAAAAATTATTAACCATCAATTAAAATCTAGGCTTGGAACCGATACCAAAAGTAAAGGTTCGATACCGGTACTTAGCGGTTCTTGCCATTTCGATACTTAGATACCGCTTCCAAAGTTGATACTTGTACTCCGTATACCGGTACTGTTCCGATAACGATACCTAGCTAATACCGATGAATACCTGTAACTAATAAAGGTACCCGACAAGTACAGGATAGCCGTTACCAATTTTCGTTTTTAGGTATCGGTATCATTTGAAAATGTCAAGAAGGAACATAGATACCTACCTATTTCCAATTGAAGAAAAAATATTAAGTAATATATTTTCTAGTACCGGTATAAAAACTCTTAAACCAATAGTACCGGTACTAATAATACTGGTAACGCCTTTGGTATCGGTATTAAATAATTTTATTTAGGTTTAAGTATGGATTTCCGCAAAGTAACGCCTTCTATTAATTTTGGTATCGGTATTGCTTCAAGGCCGTTACTACCGGTTCCTAAAAGTACCGGTCTTTCGAGCTTTGAATTAAATCAAAGTTGCAGCTAAGCATTGCTTACATTGTTAGATAGTTTTATGCTTTTAGTAATTAAGTTTAAATAGTATTGTTCTTGAGTTGAATAAATCTTATTGACGCATAACTCTGCTATACCTATTGCCAATAAATGTAAAGATTAAAATCGTTACATATGACATTGAAGTGATTTGTTGTTATGTCGGCAATTTTTGTATTTATTTGAATATACCATTATTAATAAGTGCACTATTGCACAAAGCAGTGAGTTTATGAATGCGTCTATGTTTTTTTGTTAGTGATTACTTACGGTTATGATTAATAATAACCTAAATACAGATAGAGATCTGCTTTCGATCTGTTGCCAGGTAACCGCTGTTATTTTTTAATAATTTACAAAAATGTCTGCAACTTAACTCTAAAAGGCTTATCTCTATCTGTACATAGATTATTAATATAGTAAAGAATGGATATGGATAGTATATTTTCCGTAAGCTCGATTTTGATGCAGATTTAGTTCATTTTCTTAATACAGATCCAACAAGTGGTTTTCGAGTTATAAACTAATAATGCATATTTTTGTTAGCCAACAAAACTACTAAGACTAGCAATTTTATAAATGCTGGAAATTTCTTAGCATATACATTGACTTAAGTATTGTCTATCAGCTTATATTAATAACCTATCTACATATAAAGATAGGCATTCTAGTTTTGTCGCTAAGATATTTTTGATAAATATTGAAAATAACAGCATATAACTGGCAACTGATATAAAATATCACGATCTCTTATCAGAGATAGGTTATTAATATTGACCGTACGGGGATACTTCGAAATTTTAATCAAAAACCAAAGATGTAACTTGATTAGGAAGAAAAACTTAGAAATTTTCGTTTTTTTTATAAAATGTCTGGTTGTTCAGGATCCAACTTTAAGGAGATCTAGTCAAGTAAAACCAAAATAATAATTTAAATTAGCTTCTGGACATTCCTAATCCATGAATTTTAAACCTAGTATATATATTTTAAAGCAAGTATCCGTAGGTACTTGTTTAGTAAATCATGTTATTTTTCACTTGAGTTTTTTAACCCCCGACTAAAAAATGAATGCTTTAAAGAGCCTTAAAGATTTTTGTATGAAGCCTGGCATACCTACTGTCCACCATTTTGTTTTTTTTTTCAAAATCACGTTCACTAATAATTCTTTCAAAAATGGATAGCTAACATCAATACAAACAAAAAATAATCTGAGACAATAACGCGTAAAGTGTCACATTTCGAAGATATGAGCTCCCAAAGTTGTAACTTAGTAAACCTGCCTCAACCCTTAACGTCAAGTCGTAACCTTTAATAGTAAAACTTTAGTTGTTTTTATCTTCGGAATGTGACACTTAACGAGTTTTTACTAAGAATATTTTTTATTTGTATTGATATTAGCTATCCATTTATGAAAGAATTATCAGTGAACGCAATTTTGAAAAAAAAATTGCTGAACAGTAGGTAAGCCAAAATCTTCATAGCCCTTTGACTTGTTTGTCTGTGGCATTATAACTTTTCCAACTGACCGATTTAGATTTTTTTGTTCGAAAGCGGACTCTTAGCTACATTATATGTAGGTTTTTTCGGAGGTTGTTGAAATTTTTTAATTTAGTCAGTTGACTTGAATTTTATTCAGTTTGAAGAAGTTTTTAATACTTTTAATGTTGTATTTAAAAAAATTACAAATCTGTAATGCTCTTTTTGTAACTTGTAACATAATGTGTTTAGATAGATACCTAAGTATGTTAAGAAATGTGATATTATATGCAAAATATTAGAGTGGATAAGATTGCTCTTCAATTTTAAAAAAAGTACAAAAATGTTGTTTATTGTTAAGGAATAATTAAATAAATTATTTCATACTTGCAATATGATTTTTTCATTTTAGTAGGCACATACCCCTTTAGGATTTGCATTCACTTATTACTCTTCTACCAGGTTCTCGTTTAGATTTGCCTTCAATTATAACAAATGCAGTAATATAACTACTGTATTATAGTTACTGCAAAGAATGCAATTCTTAGTTTACTCAAGAGCCTTTACAATGAGTTGTTATAGATTACGTTCTGTAAGTTACGTGTCGAAATCTATGACAGTTTTGGTCTAAAAATGTGTTTCTCTTAGTTACCCATAGAGGCGCTGTTCAAAGTTTTCATACAAATAATTTACAGAAACGGTAGCGAGTATAGTAAACTTGACAAGCCGTAAACTTATGGTAAGGGCTCTGTTGTAATACTCAGTCTTGATCGTAGGTATATCGTAGTGTGTATATGTGTATACAGAACTCAGTATTACTCCTGTTAGAGTAGTTATAAAGGTTAAGTAAAATTAAAGTATTGGCCTTAAGCCAATGCACAATCACCATATTTGGCGGCTCTAGCCAAAGATTTTCTTGATATCAGGAAACGCCTTTTAACACCATTAAAAATTATTTAGCCATATGTGTATACATCTTTAAAATCTCATAACTGAGAAACATTGACTTAATATGTAAATTCTATTCTTTCAAATATCAATTTCTATCAATCCTACCGGAAATGTGTGTGTATGGTAACTGCGATCTAGTGCTTTGGTGGTCGGTATTAAATTGACGTCATGAGATCCCAGCCTCGATTCCCAGGTCAGACCACAGAAAGTATTTTTTTTGTTTCTAATAAAAAAAACATCGACCATACGTGCATAAATGCCCGGTTGGCGATAGGTTTGTCAGCTATCACATTGTGGGATTTAATATATTCAGGTAGTTGTGACTGTCCTAGTTGTACCTCTTACCTCTTCGGGGATATGAACGTGAAGATATTAGATACCCACTAGAAATGATTATACCCAAGTTGTATAACTTAATTAACGTAGACAAAAGCACTATTCAGTTCACTTGTTATAGATAAAAATGAAAAACAAAAAATTAAGTTAGTGATTATAATTTTACTTTTTTTTAATATTTTCCAAGTATCTACATACACACAAGACCTATTATAGAAACAACAGTAATGTTTCTTAATGTTAACTTGGATCTAAATTGACAGTCTTAAGTTTTTATATTATAAAATATCATTGAATGGATAAATTAATGTTATTTGGATAAAATATCTATGTATTATTTCACCATAAACTATAATATTTTACTATCCTTTATCTGCAAGAGCTAAATGTTAGCAGTCAATAAACGCTTAGAATAATAACTTAGCTGAAAAATATGACGTCGGCTACAAGAAATACTCATGCGTCTTACATACACTTTCTTTTTCTAACAATAAATAAAAGCTATGTAAAAATGGAAAAAATAAATATTGCTTTTAGTCAAAAAAACAACCTAGTGAACATTTTCATTCAATGAGGATTTGACATATAGGTTTTAGCCATTGCAGTGTAAAGAAAAAAATACAGAACAATCTTCACCCTATCTTCTAATCTAAATCTGGTGCTGTAGAGCAATTTCCCACATACTCCCCTTCTTCGTCTGAAGTGTCAACATCTCCTATTATAGACTTGAGAAGACCTCCAAGTAGTGAGTTTGAATTTCGGTTGCCTTGGGGAATTTCTATGCCAAACCAAATACGTCCAATTGTGTCTAAATACACTGAATAGTTGGGATCACGTTTTATACTAATAGCATAACAATTTCTTAAGATTTTAAATTGCACTATGTGTTTCCTGAAACAATTTTTTTTACCATTATTTTTAAGAACATAATTCAAACTTTCCCTGTGTTGGTCCGGGCTGACCATCTGCCTACCTATCAGGCAGCTCGCAAAAGGCGAGCATAGGCTTACTTTCACTAATACCGTAACATCTGGCTAGGTGGTTGAGTTTGGTAGCCACTCGTCCATATCTATTGTTAATGACGTCTCTAAGTGGAGTCATGAGTACTGGTTTAAATGAAATTAAACCATTAGATACAAAACAATAAAATTTGGCAAACCGGTCTAACTACTCATTAAATTTGGCCAACAATATGAATGATGATTTGTTCACTTAAATATACAGAAACAAACAGAACAGTAGAGTCAACTTCTGATTCCTATTTAAAATTGTCCATCTGTCTATCTTACTGGCAGCTTGTAATAGGTGAGCATAGGTTAAATGGGTTGTTCCTAATAAGACCACTGGTGGTGGAGTGCTTTGCAGTAGCTTCCTCTGGTAGAAATCTGCTGCCTTATGGATAGCGCCCACTGTTGACGGGGCGGAGCGTGTCGGCCGAGGCGCATCGCATTGCAACGCCCACTGATGAGGGCCGGGCCGCATCGCATCGGCGCGGATTTTTGTTACTCAGTACCAAAGTAGAGCAATGAACGAGTGGCCTCCACTCGACGTTAAAATCGTCAAGTATGGAGACTGGCGCCATCTAGTAGATGTCATACGAATCTTCAACTATGGAAAGTGGCGCCTCTAGTAGTTGTACGAAACTTTAGCGTTAAAATACCATAGTGCTATTTTCTAAACAGTAATATCATGATCTTTGGTCACTGTCGGCCACATCAGGGTGCCTCGCGGAATTCCGCCGCGAAAAAATCTAGTGGCCCAGTGGGCGTTGCTCTATACAAAATATATGCAAGCGATCTAGGCGAATTATTGCGCTGCGACGCGCACCGTCCCGGCCCGTCCAACTGGGCGCTATCCTTTACAGCAACATTGAGTTGGAGGGTACACATAGACCTGTACGATAGGTTTAACATCCTAGCTACAGGACAGCAATGCGCCTATAACATCTATAATATCTATAGCCCAATATTATCTCCTACCATCAGGATAGCCATGTGCTTGTCTGCTGTCTTATCTCATGAAAAAAAGAATAATTTCATCTACAATAAGCCGTGAAATTGATGTCATTATCTAAAGAATTCTAATTTGTTTGTTTAACAAACTTATACACACAACAGTTAGTACGGGGGATTGTTATTGAGGTCAAGATAAAGAGAGTGCTAAGGCCCATATAAAAACTTACAATTATAAAGTTACTCTTTGGAAAATATTTACATCAATGAATGTATTAAGCAGTATATTTAATTAGGCATAATGACATTGTTTTTTATGTATGTCCAAATTCACCACACTGATATAGTTTTTAATTCCGATCACAAATTAGCGAACAACCACTTCGTAGTGCAGCTTTTCCACTGAAATTATTGATTACACTGAACCGAGGATTTTTAAAAAGTTAACAAATTCTTTAGACATTGGCATCACATTTGCTGATAATTCTTTTTGTAGATGTCAAATAGCAATGGATATTATTTTCCACCAGGTAGCCCACTTGCTTGTAAACCTATTTTTAGTATGTTACATAAAAAATATAAAAAAAAATAGTACTTACTGTTCAATAGCTTTCAGCAGAAACCAAAGAAAATTTAAAAGTGGAAATAAATAGGGTGGGCCTTTATCATTTTTAATGGTTGGGTGTGATCCAGTATATTTTTTAAATGCTTCTGTTGCCATTCGTATATTTCTTAAGCACAGACATTGTAGGACTGCTTGTGCAATAAATAGGTCAATTTCTGATTTCAGTCCTTTTGTAGTGTGTAGTTCGATCAGCATGTTAGCATAAGCTGACCCATCACTTGAATGTAAGAAGTGTCTATGAGCTACAGTATATTTCTTTTCTTTCCAATACACTTCAGCAATTTTCTGTAAAAAAATATAGTCTTTTATTTTATAACAGTAACAGATTATTGCCCTAAAATATTATAACCTATAACTGTACCCACTTCTACAAATAAATGAATTGAATTGAACTAAATAGTGACCATCAGGTTTCATAAAAAACAAATTTTAAATTGATGGTTTTGATTCAATAAAGACAAGTTGACATTTCCCATACAAAATTGACAGATTAAATGTTAATTGACATATCTGAGTGCAGTCATTAATTTCCTGGTTTTTATGAAATGAAACAATTAGTTGCAAAACAACAAAATTTGGTAAACTGGCTCATACCAAAGGCACAATCAGCTTTAAGATCAGTGCTTATCATTTTCTTGTTCTAGCTTGGGGTAGTGTAGCTGAGAAATTTACATGCACAAGAGTTTCTTCATCTTAGCTTTAGGTTGGTGAGCCATTACTTTCTTTTGTGAAACACTGGAACCCAGGGCTGGATTTTTCTCTCACTTTTAATTTATGCTTGGTCTTTGACATCCCTAGTGAGTCATTTAGGAGAAAAGAGGCAAAACTATATAAAAAAATTAGATTAAGTTTAAATTTTTTCAGGTTGCTACCAAAAATGTATTTGGTTTCAAAGTTCACCTTCAAAATGTTTTTCATGTTGAACTGTAATTTGGTAATCAAATTGAAATTGACATACTTAATGTTAATTCATATGCAAATGAGTTACCTTGTGTAGGTGGGGATGACCTTTTTTATTACTATCCATAGACCATTTGATTGCATTGGTTAGGAAAACTTCCCTCTCTGGTATGGATGAGTTCATAGCTTCAAATAGCTTTGCTGCCTTTTCAATCCATTCGTGACATGGTGGCATTTCACACTTGTTTAGAACATCTATGAGAAGAATAGCTAAATCTGCACCACTACCTTGCTGATCACGTTGCAATAGAATAGTGGCTCCTTTGTAAAGCAAATTTAATAGTTCAGGGTACTTCTTTTGAGCTAGAAACCTAAAAAAGGAGTTGATGTAGCTATAATGTGACTATTATATGTATTAGCATAACTTACAACGTGAATTGCAGAAACATACCTGAAATAGAGAGTTCTATACATTTGATGTGCTTCATAATATTGACCCGAGTTTATCGAAGCTTCTAGTTTATCCAGCACTCTAGAAACACCTCTTTCTCCTCGTCCAGCCATGATTATTTTTATCTCTACTTTATTTTTAAAACGATAATGGCATTACAGACGATTTAATGATTTACGTCTTGAAAAATATTTTTACATCACCAATAAATCCAGCAATATGAGCTTGTCACAAGAAAAACATTTGACGTTTGTCACTGTCGCTGTTTGATGTCATGCTGCTGTCACATGTTAGTCATTGTCATAATTGACATTATTCTTCAATTGAGAAATATAGTTTGCACATTTAGTAATATTGCATTGCATTACATAATGTAATATTGTTAGATGAGACAGTTCAATATTATTTATATTATACGTACAGCGTACTATCCGAAAATAAAAACGCATGGTTTTCCTTATGGTAAGAGCGACCGTAGTCTACACACACCATAGTTGCTATAGTTGCAACGCTGACCCTTGACCGTGATATTATAGACCATTTATTGCGCAGGTCTATCAGCTACCCCAAGTTCCGGACCGGAACATGACACTGTCATTATGATAGCAGGTGTAGGTAGGGCGGAGGATTCATTAGAATCTTACCCGGGCAAGTGATTGTACAGCGCTCTACCACAAGACGTAGTCTTTAGGTGGGTATTTATTTTGTACTTTTACGAGCTGCCTGGCAGGAAGGCCTATCACTTCCACTCAGTGGACTTGGATTCGGGATAGAACATTTTATATAGGTACTTACTTAAATACCGCCTCTGTGGTCTAACGGTCCGGGTGTTAGATTTGACTGCATGAGGTAACGGGTTCGACTCCCGGGTCGGCCAACAAAAAAGAAATTTGGATTTCCCAATTTTCTAATAAAAAAATATACTGGTCGGGATTGGAAATGTTGGTCGGGATTGGAAATGTGCCCGGTTGGCGATAGGCTTGCCACCTATCACATTGTGGGACTTAGTGTCTTCGGCTAGTCGTGGGTGCCCTGGTTGTGCCTCTGCCTACCTCTTCGGAGATTTGGGCGAGAAGATACTTACTTAAATATAAAGTAATCGTTTGTTATACATGATAATACTTTTCAAAAGTATATAGTTTACAAGTACAAGTAATAGTACATAGCTTAACAAAAATAATAATTACACATTATCTATTAGATTACGATGCAATTCTTAAGTATAAATGTTTCACATATGAATTGTAGATTTTTTATTTATTAACTGCCTTATTCATAAAAAATAGTTAAATAACCTCCTAAACATTGCTTAACTAATCATTTGATTAAGCCTTAAGCATTATTTAAAAATTTTTTATTCATAAAGTACATTTTGACAATGCTTAGTTAAATACTGTTTAACTTGGTAGGTTTTGGTAGAAATGTGGCTGTATGCGTATTTCTTTTGCTAACAGTGAATTAAACAATTGTCAATTGTCATACGTTGTCAACATTGTTGTTTCTGAATACGGTGTCGGACATCTATAACCTCTTGCTAAAAAGTATTTATATTCCTTGTCTATAACTATCTACCTGCTAATGTGAAGGGCATTGGCTGGGCCTGGGCTATGTAACTTGTTGGCGTTTTTTAAAAAATGTGATGCCGAAGTTTACTACTACTCGTATTGTACTACAATAAAATTAAATTTATTAGAGTAAACAAAACAAAACAAAACAACAAAAGTTAATGCAACATATTCACAAAACGTTTAAACTGATACACTGCATTTCAAAAATATTGTTTTTAATGCATCATGTATTGTTTTTAATACATTATGTTACTAAGCTAAATATAAAATGATGTCATTTGTGTAATATTTTCCCTCGTGTTGGTTCGAGTTCCTTTGTAAAATAGACCATCTACCTTCCTGTTAGACAGCGCGTAAAAAGCGAGCATAGGCTTACTGTCACTAGCACCGTGACAACTGACTAGGAGGTGAGTTTCGCAGCGGCTCACCCGTATTGGTACCACCGCCTTACCTATTCCTGCCGCCATAACTTCAGCGCTTGCTATTGAATTGTTCCGGTTCGTATAATAAAGCAGCCAGTGAAATTTCTTTTGCTTGGGGCTTAACATCCCAGCCTCAGGTTGGAAACTCACCATTGCCACCTTTGGTGTCTCTAGGCGGCGTGAAATTCTCATACTTTTTTGCTTTCAATGGCATAAAAAAATATCTGGAAAACTATTCGTTTCTTCATAGGAGTCATTGGCCATCTCCATAATAAAACATGTTTGTTAAGGACGCACGCCGACCTGTAAAAATGCGAAAGATAAGAAATATGAAAAAAGCAAGGAGTGTCGTTCCGGGCTAGTCTCGCACGAGTCACCCCTATAAGGTACGACATCAAAATGTCAAGACCGAACCGTTTTTTTATACGAAATATGATTGGTTCGAATTCTCACAATGTGATTGGACGAATCCTATGCTCGCACGTGATTGGTCGGTGTTTCCGCCGCGAAACATATAAAAGAACGGCCAATCTGGACGACCAGCATTCCGTGTCTGATCTCCGCTGCGAGAACAAAGAAGAAAGAAGAACTCTGGAAAAAACCTCTGCAAGAATACCGGAAGAACCTCTGCAAGAATACTGGAAGAATCTCTGCGATACGGGAGAATCAGAAC
>NJDC01010851.1:2538-27462 GCA_002245475.1 Calephelis virginiensis | reverse complement strand
CTCTGCCTACCCTGTAAGGGACTTGGCGTGAAGATATGTATGTATGTATGTATGTATTTATTTTAGATCTAGGTGTAACCTACAAGTTATATGTAACTTAAGGTGTGATCTCTAACTCCTAAAAAAATATTAACGTCGCATACGTAAATGCGGAAAATTTTCAATATCTAATGAATGAAATGAATAACTTTAAAATTGATTTCGGAATGTGGCACTTTTGGGGTTCAGCTTATATAACAAAGCTTATAAAATAAGCTCGTGTTCAATTTTGGAAAGTGAAACACAGTGGTGGGAGAAATTCAAACAATTTCTTGAAGGAAAACTTCAAAGTATTGTTTGAATTTCATATTATGTGAATAGAGTGTGAATATATTGATTTATTTTAAGAGCAAAAGTGTATAACTTTTAAAACAATCTTTTCACGTTGTGTGATAATTCTGCTGAGCACCAATTAAACTCATTTCCAGTGTATGCTATCTTTTCCCAGTAAAACAAATAGAAAAGAGATAGAGCATTTTAGATATGTCAACTAATCTGATTTTAGATGTGTCAAATAAGTGCGCACGAGTCAACATATCATGTATTTATCAACGTTTGCCGAGGAATAGATTAACAATATGTACAAATGTTATGTACAATATAATCTGACAGCACTAAACGTGTTTTGTCTCTTTCTATTACTATTGTTGAGTGACGATAGATATAATTTAAAATTATTTTAGCAAATGCGCAACAAATTTAAACCATTATGTAGGATGTTATGCATAGGTCCTAAAGTATGATGATCCAGTGATTCGAATTGCTGGATTATTCCTTTTATGTAGTAATACTGTTAGACTACCTGATATAATTTTGCAACGGGTCGTTATTTCTCAGGTCACGTTATCGTGTTGGAAAGAATAATAATCTTCAAACTTGTAACACAATTATAACGCTACACTGTCTCAAATACAAACAAAACATAATTATCCTATTTTTTTATTTTTTTTTATTATTATTATAAATGCGAAAGTTTGTAAGTATGGATGTATGGATGTTTGTTACTCTTTCACGCTCGAATGGCTGAACGGATTCGTCTGAAATTTGGAAGACAGATAGATTGTGACCTGGATTAACATATAGGCTATTTTAAATCCCGATCGCACACCGGGTTTCTGTGAAAACGCGGGCGAAGCCGCAGGTAGCAGCTAGTATTAAAATACTTTTCAACAACTTACTCAGCGAGTGACCTAACATACATGCTTTAGAAGACCTTACAAAAACTACTTTGATTTTATATGCGTGTATTTCTAGCCATTAGGAAATCCGCCAAAAAATGTTCTTGGTTTGAAGGTTGCTTATAACGTGAAGACATTTTAACAATTTCCTTTTCTGTGTAATTAAGTTTTAATTTCTGTACACACAAACTAGCAATAAGGGCATGACTCCTTAGATTAAAATTGAGTTATAAATCGGATAAATATGTTATTTTACATTTGCTCTTAGTTCACCCGCAAACGACTATTGACTAATATAGCTGTAAAATGCTGTAAAACAGTTAAATCAGTTTAAAAATTAAACATTAAAAGTATAAATATGGTTTTGGAAAATAAATATACTTATTTACTTTCCAAAACCATTCGAATAAAGTTGATTACAGGAGCGCGTATTTGAAATGCGTTTTTGAAAAATCTGTGATCTTTGAAGATCGTTAGGAAAATGTCAACATCAATGAGCTTTTAGTTGAAAAAAAAATTTACTTACCACTCAATTGAGAAGTAGGTTTATCTTTTCCTCCAAAATCTTCTGGGAATAAATCCTTTGGGATGTGTTCATATAAAGTATCTATAGTTTTATGAACTTGTATCCTTCCTCCCAGTTTAGGACCTAATATAGGTTTCATTAAATTTATAAAGGTATCGATCGTTTTAGAGTTTGTTATGGCATGGATTGCCTTTATTCTTAGACTGAATCCCAACTGCAAGAAATAATATTTAAGTAAGTTATAGAGACTCCTTTATCTGGTTTATTATTATACCGAAGGTGGTGTCAAGAGGAAGAACGTGGAGAAGAGTAAATGCTTGTAATACAACAAAACTATTAGGTACTTCAAATCTTTGGCATAGATTTTTCAAGGGAAGTTAAAGATAAAAAGGAAGTTCTCAATTCGAATGTACGTTTTTTTATCACGCGATTACTCCGCTAACATCTAGCCGATTTTGATGATTTTTTTAGAAAGTGGTCCCATATTATCCGACTAGTGGATTTTGAGTTATACTTACACGACCATATCATTGATGTAACTCACAAACTATTAGCAGGATTTTCTATAAATTTTAAAGAAAGAAAAATTTCGCCCCAGACAATTATTATTATCCCAAGCACAGGGCAAGTGCTAAAATAAAAATACGTATTAGCAGGATGTTGATAAAATTTATTTGGGACCATTTTGCAAACATTTGCTATCTTTCAAGAAAAGGATTATAAAATGAAACGAACAATGAAATAGTTGAGATCGTTTTTTTGCAGTTTTACTACGTTAATAATTAATTTGGTGTCCCATGTACGATTGCTTAGTCTAGCAACTCAAATGCTATGTTTCAATGTTCTAATAAGGGAAAATGTTAATACATTGTTACGCTCCTGGATATGGGTCCTGTTGGTGATAAGTTTGCCACTACATTGTGGCATTGAAACATTACACGGGTCCACAGAAATAAATTTTTGATTTCGTGCAGCTCTGTTCGCATCTGCAGTCAGTAAAGTAGATAGTATGAATCATATTGTTGCTACTAGATGTCAGCTGACAGCTCTAGTTTACCTACAATCCTCATCTTAATTTTTTTCTGATTTTATTCCAAATCAGTCCGTATTACTATTACTCGTACTTTTATGACATTAATTGTATAAATTATCCAGGACAATCTCAATCAAGAAAATCACTCAAAAAATTGCTTAATGTCTAATTTCCAAATAAATTAATACTTTCTCTAAAATATGTATTTCTTTTCGATGTTATGAACAAGAGCTGATATGAAAAAAGTGTCTAGATTACTAGTATTAGCTCACCAAATATATACCCAAAATCAGGTGTAAAATCTTAGGCACCGAAATGAGTGTAGGCCAGTGTTATGGTACTATAAGGTACTTATTTTTACAAAACTTTTACTGGCACTGATACTGTAGGTAGTAGCTAAATATTATCTTGATCACTTAGAAGTTCTTCGTCAACAAACATAATTACATACTAAGAAAAATTGTTACTTACAAATGCAATTTCACAGGCTTTCCGAACTTCACCCATATCAAGAGCCCTCATATATTCGAAGGTATTAACATCTGTCCAGTCTACAACAATAGTCACATGGTTGCAATAGTCTCTGAGCTGTATGTATTTATAAATCTGAAATTATAGATATGTTAGATAGTGTCTGCGAGTCAGGGACAGGTTTTTGTTAACAAGTTCCTCTTTCGCGACAAATAATTCATTAATTGCTTCAGAGAGAATGTCATGAGTTTGTGAATATAATTAATTGGCAATATAAAACTATTTTTTATATTTTCTTTATAGATAATATATACATTTTTAACAGTTATTTCATGTGTTGTAGAATGTACAAGTGTTACTTATGAATTGTATCTAAAATGTTATTTCACTAAGTAACGACGGTAACAATTATATAAATAATAATTCATTTGTAACTATATGAAAATCGAGTAGCTTTAGTTTTACACGTACTTATCGATAAACTAAATTATTGAGGCAATGACAAATAGCTAACCGAATATACAAAAGAAAAAAAACAGTCAGTTTATGAAATAATATGTACCGAATGTTTTATTACTTCGTGGCCAAAAATCTTAATTAATGTCAACTGGACGACTGATGACGAATTTTATGAATTTGTTGGTTGGTAAACAAGAAGTAAATGTTCTCCAAGAAACAGTATCAGAAATTCCCCGATTTCTCAAAATATTTTTTTTTGTATGTTTGCATGATTTGTTTGAATTTATGATAAATAATAAAAATATATAAAAAAAAATCTCCTGTCATGGGTTTAGCGGTACTATGTTGGCTAGGACCGCATATTATAAAATAAAGTTTTTATTAATTTATATTTTATTAATTTATAATTGACATGAAAAAAAAACAGTGGAAATATAGTCAGTTATATAATGCCTTGAAAAAATTAAGCTGCTAGCACAACCAACAATTTTCCAAGTAATCTTTAAAAATGATACAACTTTCTAAAAAAATATGAATGCCTGTGTGCTTGAAAATGTCTGGCTTGCACATCAATATAAGGCCGACTTACATACACCAAATCATATTTGTGAATGCGCACGTGCCTATTAATAAAGAAAACTTGAGGATGTTTTTTTAAGTTTATTTCAAATCTCCGAAACTGCTGACTCGAATTTCATGAAATTTACTAAGCAGAGATTTTTTGGGGACTATCCATCTTGATAGCTTCCACTTTTAGAAGTTGTTTTAAAGCTCGGTCATTCAGTTACTGACATTAATATGCGCACAAAGCTAATAATTTATGTTATATCAAGTAGGATACTTTGTTTATACTTACTAGAACATAATATTTGCTATATACATTAAAATTTTTGGTATCGATTTTATTTACTCGGATCTTTAAAAAATGTACTCTGCCGTGATCAGGTGTCATTTTGCTTAACAACGCATCGGAACTGAAAAAAAAGTGTTTTATTTAGGCATGAAATAAAAATGTACATTGCATTGTTTTTTTCTCTATCTTAGGTTAGCTGTAAGATATCTCTAGTTAGAGATAAGCTCGCCCTTTTTACATTATTTATATTTGTATTTTCTCGCTGTCGATGTAAAATAAATAAATACACTTGTGGTGTTGGATACATTTACACTTTTTTAATATGTTGTTATTTTAAAATCATTTCACATTACCTCTTTGGCATTACCGACGTACCTAGGGTGAATGTTTTTGCGTGACTGAATCTGATATACATTTAAAAAATCAATCTCCCGATAATCTATTATTCATATTGGGAGGCCTTGGCAGGTTTTTGAGGGCTACATTATTTCATGTTAAGGATTTTGCAAAATATAGAAAAAATCAATTTCACAGTTTTCATGGTAGATATTAAAATTGTAACATGTATTTTTCTAAATGTTATCTTTTTCGCAGTCCTTCAATTACATATTAACAGTTAAGTTAATATGTAAGTTGTTCTTTTTATTTTTTTAGTTTCCTTATTTATTTTGGTGTAGATGTTTATATTTTTTTTGAGATTATGTTCTGAATGTTTTGTTATGAATTAATGATTTATTATATTTTTTTGTATTATTTAAATATCATATTTTATATCTTTAAAAGTACTATTACAAACTTGTGTCGTCTTTGCTTGTGAAATTATATTAATGAAATCTCATTCAGAGCGTTTCTTTTAATTAACATTTCGATCGCCTAGTTGGGAGAGGGCTAAGCAAACACGCCTAACACTCATGAAACTCGAGGTTTGAGGCTTGATGCTTGAGGTTTCGTTCAGTTCCCTAGGGGACAGGTATTTGTGTCATCAACGTCGATCTTTATACTTCTAGGTCTGGGTGTATATTATATTTATTCCGGAATTTATTTAATTATTTATGTATTATTATCTCGTATGACATCGTTGACTAACACCCTCAAGACATGAATACATTTTGCAAACTTTGGGGTTAGATCAATTATAATGCCCACTGATATTTATATATTTATTTTAATTCGAGTCAGTATATTAACATAACTAGTGTTGTCAGTTTGTTAAGACTTATAAAAAGTAATACCATTGCCTTTGTTAACGATTGTTGTCATAACATAATTATTTTGAAAGAGTTTATATGCGAGTAAGTAGTAGTAATCCTTCATATTACTGTCTAAAGCGAATTTTTTTGAAGTGAAAACTTCTTTAGTGGCATTGTGCACTTTTTTTTGGAATGGGTAAAAACTTCTAAATTCGCGTCAGGATGAAAATTCGTAAGACGGCGCAGGGCGCTTGCGCGAATGTCCGTGTTGTCATGTTTGTGTACGATAGCGCAATAAATGAATATTGTATTCTACCACATAGTACTTTTATACTGATAATTAAAGCAATTCGTGCAAAATTATTCCCTGCCCATTCCAAAATATCAAAAATGCTACGTTATATGCAATGTTTGCAATGTATGCAACGTTAATATTCAAGTTTTCACTTTTGTCGGCACTCCCGGAATGCAACCCATCGTTTTTCTTTCTTAAAAATTTATAAAAATCTTTCATATGCTAGCTGGGAACTAAAGTAAGTGTTCGTGATTTTTATATAATATAATTTATTTTACGTATAAAATTGAAGTTAATGTTTTGAGAGACTCAGAGAAAAACAACATTTTTCGTTTTAAACTCATAAACATCTGGAATTAATATAAGTGGCTTTATTTATTTTGTGATTGTTTCTACATTTATTAAAGGATTGTTATATTTAAGCTAGTAGTTAGCCCGGGTGAATATTAAGCCTACTTCAATAGAGATAAGAAAACTTACAAAAACTTTACGTTTATATGTTTATTTTGGGTTATCTACATTAATAATAGACTACATGCCCATGTCAAAAAATATATGGGTCATATGAACCACCAATCATGCCGTACTACAATGCCGTAAAAGATGGTGTGCCCCAAATCTGGTAACTTTTTTTTATCTAACAATTTCTAGGGTAAATTTGGTCACTTGATTCTGTATGGCATCAGTTTTATACTGCTTCAATACAGCTTCTAATCCAATGATAACAATGCCGTACAAAAATAAATGACAAAAATGGACTCACTCTCCCTGCACTTTTGAATTCTCACCTGCACTCAGTTGGACAGCGTACAGGTGACGGCATAGTGCTAAATTTTATTATAATTTATGCTCTTATATCGTCTAATATACGTCACCTGGTGGTTCATACGACCGATCTATTTTTTGGCATGGGCATGTAGTCTAGAAGCTCAAATAGTAAAATGTCACGGTCGTTAATTCTGAAACTGACAACTATGGCATGATTTTGCTTTCATCTTGTTTTAATTGCCATTTGGCTTCCTTTGGTTTGCTTGAACAATTCCTTACATATGACCCATCTATTTTTTGGCATGGGCATGTAGTCTAGAAGCTCAAATAGTAAAAGGTCACGGTCGTTAATTCTGAAACTGACAACTAAGGCATGATTTTGCTTTCATCTTGTTTTAATTGCCATTCGGCTTCCTTTGGTTTGCTTGAACAGTTCCTTACATAAATGTCACGTATACAAATAGCAATTCCGATTGTAGTTCAACCGAATTTAAATAAATTATTGAATTACGTTTCATTTCACAAAAAAAACATATTTTTGAAATAATATACAAAGTATCTTCACGCCCATATCCCTGAAGTGTTAGGCAGAGGTACAACCACCCACGACTAGCCGAAGACACTAAGTCCCACAATGTGATAGGTGGCAAGCCTATGGCCAACCGGGCACACATCCAATCCCGAGTTTTTATTCGGAATTTCGTAGGTACAGAGACACAAATCGTGCAAGATTGATCCAACTCGAAAACTAATAGATCCTGTTGCAATTTTATTTTTTTGTGATTGCGGTGAGAAAATGATATGATTAATTTTTCAAGTTAACGATTTAGTATGTTTAGCTTTTTTTAATGATGTTGGAAGGAAAACAAGCAGACAGATTTCCTGATGGAAAGAACTTCACGCCGCCTAGAGACACCAAAGGTGGTAATGGTGCGTTGCCAAACAGAAGCCGGGATGTTAGGCCTCGAGCAAAAGTAAGTTTACCGGCTACCATACCCTCTGAACCGGAACACGTCATGACGTTATGGCGGCAGGAATAGGTAAGGCAATCAAAAAACACGGATGACGGGAACACGGAAACACGGGAATCTACAGCTAATAGCCTAGGCTTATCCTCCATGGATATCAGTATGTAAGGAGAGTGAAGGCTTGAATACTTCAAACCCACTCATAGAATATAAGTTATGATAAGCATGTACCTACTAATTAAGCAAGAGATTGTATGTAAGTTAGAATGAATGGTTCTACTAGGTTGAAAGGTCAAGAACGAACTGGTATGTATGTATGTCTGTGTGTTTTTTTTTTTACCTTCCGCTTAGGCTCTTAGCTGACGGATTTCAACCAGGTCTTTGGTTGAAATCCTTACCTCGGAAGGGGTTAGATAAACATACATTTGAATAAATACATAAATAATTATTCAAATAAATATATAAGCACAGTAGCAAATTGAATTAATAGAAGTTTCTTACCTAAGGCGGGTGTATGTTGGTTTATTAGCACTTTTATAAATATATTGGCTAACTGTAGCCTTAAGTGACCAACTATTTAATTATTAATATTGGTTGCCTGCCCGGCAGCGTAAGGACACTGCACAGGCAAGAGGCAACCTCGCTGGGAAGGTCCCGATAGAATATGAAGTGCGGCCTCGTGGTTAGGTGAGCTTATATAGATCGCGCGCTAATCACCGAGAGGTGAGGGATAAGGGGTACATCGTACGATGTGTTGTTTGTGCGGCTTTTCCAGGAACGTTGGTGGTTCTTATGGAATGTTTTTTATAAGTACCCACAACGTGACAGGGGGTAGGAATGGTAGGTATAAGGCAGTAGGAATACTAATCCGGCCGAGTCGCTGCGAAACTCTACCACCTAGTCAGATGCCACGGTGCTAGTGACGGTTAGCCTATGCTCGTCTTTTACGAGCTACCTGGCAGGAAGGCATGAAACTTGCCGTAGCCATTCATATTCACTTTGATATACATTAACAATTGTAAGTAGGGGAGAACCGGGCAATGATAGTCAGCGGGCAATGGTGGTCACTACCATATCTAGAAAACAAAAACCCGTCAAAACACAAACAGTGGCGAAAACAGCCAAACGTACCACACCTTTTCCCCAAACTGAGTATATAGTGCAGGTGGATATCATCCGCTCATCTATCTATCTTGCTATATTGTTTATACAAAACCAAGCGGAAATAATAAATCATTCAAAAACTGCCAGCCAATCATTAATTATCATAAAAACTGTTATTATGTTCACTACACTATGATTAAATACGAATTAATTGCTCAATTATATTTATCATTGTAAATATCTATATTATTCTCAACAGTACATACGCTACAACCATGAAATAAGTAAAAACAGAATTATTGAATACGCATGGCCAAACGAAATATGTTTAAACATTATTGAAAGTAACTTAGCTAAAAACGCATGGTGCGTTGTTTTTGCATATACTTATGTTGTAAATTTTCTTGCGGTGAAATTTAATATAGAATTGATCTTCTAAATATTAATACGTGATGCTAAAACTTTGGACCCCATTTTATTTCGCGCGGACGCAAGCGCGTAAAACTTGGCACACTTTTAGTTTAGGTGTAGGAGAAGTGCAGAACGCTAATATTTTTCAATAATAATGCTTATAAAGTACATTAAATCAATAAATAAAACATTACCCACACTATCATGCATTTGACACACAAAAACAAATAAATTGATGATTACGATAAAAGATCACAGATGGCGCACTAAAATGTTTGGAAACAAAGTAGTTGGTCTTGCAGATGGCGTTCTTATCAACAAGATATTAAAATTTATTATAGTCGAATTTCAATCAACGGGCGACCACTAGTACTTACTAATATCTAAAGAATATTTCCTTGTCGATCTTGTCAATAGTAAAAAAGTCTGGTATCAGAGTTCTCAAAGTGCACAGCTTATCAATTTTTCTTTTAGACTTTTCCACAGAACCTTTATTAAAAATTAATACTCGCTCCAGAAATTCTCTGTCTGAAAAAAAAGAAAGAAAATAAAGTAAGTAAATTGTTAAATTATAATAACCCGATGGCATCACAAGGCATAAATAGTTAAGCGCATTAAATTGCAAAAACCGACTTCAAATGTTTCATTAAGTTTTTGTATGAAAAGAGTAGATAGAGAAGAGAGATATAGTAATTAATGAATGTGAAGGAAGCTAGTGTGTGTGTGTGTGTGTGTGTGTGTGTGTGTGTGCGTGCGTGCGTGCGTGCGTGCGTGCGTGCGTGCGTGCGTGCGTGTGTGCGTGTGTGCGTGCGTGGGTGTGTGTGTATGTATGTGTATGTGTGGCATTGTGGTTCTTCAGCGGATGTATGGATTTTGATGTGGTTTTGGTTTGAAAGCTGACACGATCGAGACAATCCTAAGCAGTTTATGGAAGTCTGTGCAGGCGTTCAAGCTTATATGTTAGCATCGGAAAGAATGTCAGACGCACTGTGGGTATTTATTTCCCTTGACACGTGACACCTAACAGTAAAAACATTAACGGGTGCTGGTACATCTGAGTTACTCTGACAATGGGAGACAGGAAACGTAAGCCTGAAAAGCCTGCTTGTAAGCCCATCGATTTTGGACTCATTAACGAGATCTGTTCATGTTTCCTGATGACGAGGATTTGATGACTGGGAGAGAGTTGATAGATCATAGTTTAAAATGGCTGTTGCTTTATAATCTAAGCAATTCATGTGAAACACATAAAAAGAGTTGTTTTAAGTTTGACGTGTCTCTGTCTGTCTGTCTATGGCATCATAACATCTGAATGGATGGACTAATTTCGATGTGGTTTTTTAATGCTGATGTCATAGAGTTTGTTTTTAGCTACATTACATGCAGATTTCGTCTAGATTCATTGAAAATTTTGAATTTCTGGATTAATACATACATTTAGTCTACCCCATCTATTGACTATTACACATGCTTTCGTCTAAAGTGACCCATTCCAGGTCACAGTCGAACTCAATTCGTTTAATTTGGAAATTTATTATTACAACACGTAACTTTATTTAAAATGGGAAATTAAATGTTTTTGTTATTTTTTAATGATTAATGATTTTATTTTATAAAAGAATCATTTGGACCTAATCTTTGCGTGTGTATCGCTTAAAAAAGTCATCCGTTGTTGCCTACGTGTGCTGGATAATTAAAAAATAATTCGCATTGAAAGTGGGATCCATACTCTACAGATGCCCACCTAAAAATCGTATTCTTAAAGTGCGAAAGATATTTAAGTTTGGCAAGATTAGAATCTCTGCATGGAAAAAACAAATGAAAAAAAAACATGAAGAAAAATATTATTGTTAGATTGTGGTTGTAGTTATTGTTTTAAATGATTTTTTGTGGAATTTTGTGAAATAATTATTGTTCATCGGAAACTCTAACAAACGCCTTGTTATTATATTTTAGCAAAATATCATGATTTTTATTCCTTATATTACCTGTGTTGTGTGCATAATATACTAAAAACATACTGAAAAAGTTACTCTTCAACTCATAATATTTTCATTTTCGATCGACTTTACACAATATAGCGAACAAACAAGTGGGTCTCATGGGCTAAATTTTTCGAAGTCGCTTGATAATTAATTTTGTTTAGTAAAAAGCATCATATTACTCTTATACAGCATACACAAAACACAAGTCAGAGAAGAAATAAAAATCATGACATTTTGCTAAGATAAAATAACAAGGCATTTGTCGTAGTTTTCTATGAATAATCTATATATTAATACGAGATTTCAAAACTTTGGACCCCTCTTTACAAATATTGCGCGGACGCAGGAGCATAAATTTGGCAGAAGCATAAGTTGGAGAAGTGCAGAACGCTAATATTTTTCAACAATAATGCTTACAAAGTACATTAAATCAATAAATAAAACATTACCCACACTACCATGGATTTGACACACAGAAACACATTTATTGATGAAAACTATAAAAGATCACAGATGGCGCACTAACTATTCAGGAAACAAAGTAGTTGGTCTTGAGAAATGAAGGTGGCGTTCTTATCAACAAGATTTTAAAATTTATTACGGTCGAATTTCAACCAATGGGCGACCACTAGTATAATTAAAACTACTACTACCTTATCAATGTTTTTCTACACGAATGTTATAAGAAGCACAAGAACAGAGAATTTCCCCTAAAAAAAATTACAGCCTTCGAACACCTGCAAGTTTTAGGTCTTTGCAACTTCATAAAATATCCATTTTTGCAACACATCTAATTTTGTTTCATTTGGAAGTAAAAACTACTAAACATACCTATATTGAATGTCAAAAATTAATTAAACTTTTGGAGTTATGTGTGACTTTTCTACAGTTTAATGCAATTGGTGTAGTAATTAGAGAAATGTAGGCGTTTATTGTAAATTGGAAAGTTTTTTTATATCATGTCAATATTGGGTACATACTTCTCACCAGGTCCCTTAAGGAGTAAACAGAGAGTATCATTGAGTGCAATTGTAAAGGGGCGCGATCCTTGTAGACTTGCGTAGCTTCCTCCACATTTGCTCTTATCATAAAAACGCGCCGGTTTCAGAGACTCGTAACTCCACCCATTGACATTAAGTATTATAGAGCTTAATATAGAAGTTTAATTTTCTAATACCTCGGCGAATCATTAAGCCTATGGCGGCGAAAGTATACAAAAGGTCTTGTCATTCTAAAACGTGGACTACTTTTAAAACCGACTTTCCAAAAGGAGGAGGTCATACGTTCGACTCCTACATTTTTTTATGTGTGTTAATCGATGTTTCCTTCATTTGTGAACCGATTTCAAAAGTTCTTTTTTCATTTGAAAGAGCTTACTTCCAACGGGATCCTAATCACCAAGTCAGGATCTGATGATGGAATCGCAGGAAAATCGACGTTTTTTGCAGATTTATTGCTCTCATAATTTATCCCAATTATTTAGCGGGCACTTGTAGAAAGGTCTAGGCAAATCACACAAATTGATCTAACTTCTAAAGCAAGCAAGTTACATACTCGTGCTATGGATGTTAGTCAACTATACTAATACATATAAATACTTAAATACTAATAAGTCTGAGAAACAGCAAACCCAGAAATATAGATATTTATACTCATACCCGAACCCGAGCCTCGCTGTTTGTCGGCTGGAGTTATACTTACTCCTTGAGCAACAAAGCAGTCAAATACACTGTAGATTTTAGTGGCTTATCTCTTAGGTGTCTTTATTACTTCATTAAAAATGTACTATATAATAGGCTAAAACTTATCCATATTCAATTAGCTGGTATGAGGTTGTTAATTAAATTCAGTAAAAATATATATTGTTTTATTATAAAAGATCCGTACCATTAAATGATTCGCATTTCGCAAGTATGTGTGTATGTGCACGTGTAAGTGTGTGTGTGTGTGTGTGAGAGAGAGAGAGAGAGGGGGGGAGCATGAACGTATGTGTCCATATATGCATGTGCGGGCGTGCGTGCGTGTGCGCGTATGTGTGTATGAGTGTGTGTGTGTATGTGTGTGTGTGTCAAGATAAAGTTAATATATGGTAGCCACATAGGTGGCTTGAACTTCACTGTTTTGGTGAACTTAAAAATTCAATCAAACTTGTATTTAAGTTCGAGTAAAGAGAGATAAAAGTGTATTCAATTAAAAGAAAAATATAACGTTAACATATAACTGATAATTAAACCAACCTAGAAGGTCTGTACGATCTTGACCTTTGGATCCACAATCTAAGATATAAATAATAAGATATATATAATAAAGTAAGTACAAGTAATACCATCGATTCACAACATTTTTACTTGATCTTGAATTGAGCTGGTCTAAAAAAAATCAATTTTTGTCAATTATGGGAAATTTCATAAGTTTCAAGGAACGGAATCGATTAAGGCCTAGTCCGCATAGCGATTTGCGCGTTTTAGTTTTTTTTATTTATTTAAAATATATGCACTATAACAAAGGTGGACTTAATGCTATATGGCATTCTCAACCAATAAAAATAACTTTATTATAAATGATAGTAAATTGGGGTGTATGAAAAAAAAAACATTTATTAAACATTTGCAAACACATTAAAACCAACTTTAGGTAGCATGATAATTACATATTAACACTTATATAACAACAAAAACATTTAGCATGATATATCAAATAATACATGTTCTACAAACATAGTTGTTTTTATATATAAATTAAATTATATTGTAAGTTCAATTTTACGCCTACCTTGGGCCCGAGAAAATTTTCTTGTAGCTTTTGTCAGTTTAATTCAGTTCCTAACTGAGATAAACCTGTAAAATGGATATCAGAAAATTTTTGATCTACCTAATACTACGGCGGCAACGTATTATATGAATGAATATTGGATTTAACAATTAACGGCTTTCAGAACGGTAAAGGAATTTTCGATCTTAGTGCATGATTGAGCGAAATGTGTGGATTTTGTTTTGCAGTGCTACCATAGTCATATTAGTTTATTATGTACAAAACTTTCGTAGGAAAATGAATCCACATGCGTCATTAGACTTCAATTTACATCAGATCACAGATTTTTTCCGCAAGAATTTTTACTACCAGGAAAAACAGCGCGGTGAAAATTCGCAGTACGGACTAGGCCTAAGAGACCGCGATCTAATAAGGCTTTTTATTTTCAGAGTTTAAAGCAAACCTTTAACACAATTTAACTTATTCACACCTTTACATAAATTTACATTATTGCAATATTACATGTCAGATTTTATTCGTTAATTTGGTTAAACACATATTTACATACGTTTGTACATATGTATGTGCATACGTATGTATGTATGTATCTTTTACAGGATAGGCAGAGAGTATCGAGTGCCAATCCTCGCAATTCTGGCAGACCTGCCCGGCTTCCTCTATATTCATTACCATTTTTATACAAACACACCGGTCACGGATACTCTCGACGTCACCTTCGGATAACACCCAAACAATTTGATCGTGGGAAGTCAACCTAGTTTTCCCCGAGTACTTATAACCATCCACATTCTCATTTGGTAAAATATACGGGTTTAACTACTTACCTATTCGCTTCTTGGATACTTTAGAATATAGTGTAAAATATCATGCCTGTTAGCCTCTTTGCAAAACTCTTTGTAAAGTATAATTTGTATACCTGTTCACAAGTTAATTGTTATTTTATTTAGCAAATTTTCAATCTTTGTGGGTTATACATTCAAAAATATAAGCAACCTTCCTAATAACACTAATTAAACCTAAATTAAACTTTAAATTAAATCGCCTCTGTGGTCTAGCGGTCCGGGTGGTGGACTTGACTGCATGAGGTCCCGGGTTCGAATC
Source organism: Calephelis virginiensis (assembly GCA_002245475.1). Taxonomy (NCBI): domain Eukaryota; kingdom Metazoa; phylum Arthropoda; class Insecta; order Lepidoptera; family Riodinidae; genus Calephelis; species Calephelis virginiensis. Next base: position 12,309 of record NJDC01010851.1, on the reverse strand, counting down.
CCGGGTCGGCCAACACAAAGAAAATTGGATTTTTCCAATTTTCTAATAAAAAAAATGTTGGTCGGGATTGGAAATGTGCCCGGTTGGCGATAGGCTTGCCACCTATCACATTGTGGGACTCAGTGTCTTCGGCTAGTCGTGGGTGCCTTGGTTGTACCTCTGCCTACCTCTTCGGGGATATGGGCGTGAAGATACTTTACTTTAAATTAGTTTTCAAGTCGAAATGCTGTGAAAAGCCTATAACTTTCGAAACTTCGGAGCATGCAATATTAAGACACTGACAAGGACTAAAAACATTATTTTGTTCCTTATTTTTCATAAGGTATTTGTATATGTTTTATCTTATTTGGATAACTTTTGACTACGATATCAATTAGTTTTAGTTCCGAAATTATGCCCCACTTTAAAAAAAAGGGGGAATGACTTGATTCAAATGAATTATACTTTAATAAAAGAAGCTTATGTCCATACCAAAAAATTAAAAATAGTATTGAACTTGTGTTATTAGGTATAAAATTTAAAGTATTGTAAAACTACAACAATGTTACAGGATTTATAAATTAGAATAATTTTAATCCAATCGTTAAAAATGAACAGTTATTTGTTACTGAACTCAAAGTTCGTTTTGTAAAACAATAAAACAATTGCAATTTTGCAAAACGGTTTATATATCTCCGTGACATACGTACATATAATTTTTGTTGTACACATAATTATGAGTAATGAACATATTATACTTTGAATAAAATGTAACAAAAAATGAGTTCCCCTGAACCAGGAAAAATGTGAAGAATAAAATCATAAAAAACGTAATGTTTTTGTTTAAATCAAACATGTGATAATAAATGTGTTGATTCTTTTTTACAGATAATTTAAAACACATAAATTACGGATCACGTTTTTGTCCGCGATGGACTACCGAATTACTTGACCGATTTTAATCAAATTTGCTCATGTGCAGTTGGTCTAACTGGAATAACAGGACAGCCTTGTTCTTAATTTATAGTAGCAAAATATTATCTATGTGTCGCAAGGTAGCATGCGTGGCTTAGATACTGTGGCTATTAGCATAGTTGACGTAGCAACTAGCGCAATATAGATTAGCTTCACTTGCTTCAAGTAAAAACCACGTGCAGTAGCAAGTGCCTTTCAGGTGTTGTCTTATCAGCTTGTTTATCGGCTGCTACGGCTATATAAGTCGAAGCAAGCATGCTTCGTGAGGCATTCCTTGCAAACGTCTTGCAGCGTTCGGACCGCTATCTAGTACGGAGGTCTCTCCCTGTCATAGGATAGCAAAGAGATACTTCTAAATCGTAATTGTTAATTCAATTGTGATCTAGGGCCCGGGTTGTGGGTCATTCGTGCATTATTTGGTTGGCACTCACGAAGAAGGGGCGGGGCGGAGCTTCCATTTCCCCTTCGGGGTTTACTTTTGTTGTCATAGTAGAATGCTTATTCCTATAGTCACGACTCACGACGGTTTGTTTGTCAACGGATAGGCATACGCTGTAGTTGCTTGTGCGACAGTAGTGAGTGGTAAAGTGTGGTTGTCAGGATCGAGTGGATCACGTATTACGGCTTTGTTCTGATATTTCAGAGTTCTTTAGTAGCCAACGCCCACAAGTTATGCGCTCTCGGGCTACCAGTCCGGCAGCTCATGTATCGGTCAGTACATATGATGTATTTCACCCCGACATATGTTATAAAAAAAATCTGAATGTGTTGCTGTGTAAATTCCAAACGACTGAACCGATTGGCTAATTCTTTTTAGGAAATAGGAAAAAATACTTTAAAATTAAATTGAACGGGTTGAGTTAAGTTCGCCGAGATAGATAGTTTTAATATAACAAAAAACGTGACTTAGTTTTATAAATTTTTAAATTACAAATTATTAAAAAAGTTAGCTCGCTTCGTTTCCTTCATCGTAATTTGTAATTGAAATGTCGCAATATGATCTAGGTCAAAATACAAAGCATTTACAGGATTTATTTCAAGTACTTTTTTTGTAAGTAAGAGATCAAACGTGAGTAGATATTTTACGTCCCTTAAACACAGTATTTAATACTAATACTAAAAATAATCAGAGGCATATACATACCTGTAATGCAGCTAATAACCATGTGGATTACGTTAGCTTTCAAGTTAAAAAAACGCATCGGAATCGGTCCATTCGATTAGTAAATGTCACACACACACTCACACAAAAACACCACACATTTTTTGTTGCTTAAAACAGCAAATAAAAGCTGTCAAGGGCGAGTTGGACTCTCCTATCAAGGGTCTGTAGGAGCAATCATCATAATTTTTATATTTTTCAATTTATTCTTTTTGTAATTCATATACAGCGGTTAAAGTTTATGTTACTTCAGCAAATTGTGCGATTCTAAACTACACAACGCCATCTCGTAATAGTGAAGTACAACTATTTTAAGTGTTTGTGTTACATTATGTAACTATTAAAAAAAAAAAACTACTTACTAGATCTCGTTGAAACCAATTTTCGTTAAAAGTGTATTTAGTAATGTACATCATATTTTTATTAATTTTATCGTTATATAATTTAGAAGTTAAAGGGGGACAACAGATTTAATCAATTTGGAGGTATCTATTCTAATAACTCGGTCTAAAAAAATATATGTTAGAAACACCAATATAATTTTTGAAGACCTATCCGTAGATACCCCACACATATAGAATTGATGATAAAATAATTTGAGTTTTAGTACGGTATGCAGAACCCCCAAAATTTATTGGTTTTTTAAATTATTTTTGGGTCGAAATTCTTAATGCGGTTTACAGAATACATTTACTTGCCAAGTTTCAACAACATAGCTCTTATTATTTCTAAATAAAAGACTGTGACATATGGACGGACAGACAGACAGACATTATGAATCTATTCTTCATTTTCGTTTTTAGCCTTTCGCTACGGAACTTTAAAAACGACGCCAATTATTAAAATATGCAAAATATGATTTACCTTTAATTTAACTACTTCTTTAATCGTGAACAATTTTATATACGAACCACCTCTGAACCAAAATCATTATGAATGCTGGTAGCTAGGTAAGTCATCGCGTAACAAACTTACAAAAACGAATTGATAAAATTCTTATTGGAGTCAGTTAAAAGTATACTCAAAAATAACTACGTTAAAAAACCGACTTCAAAACTAAAAAGTAAAAAATAAATATTTAATATTAATTATATACTACATTCGACCACACATCCCAATAGCCGCCTATTCTTTATAATTTTGCTTTTAAACATTTCTGGCAATTTGTTGAGGTGCGGAGAAGCGCGGAACTGCTTTCTTATTGGCCCTTGCAATGACAAAACGTCATATTTATAAACAGATATATAAGATTAGGGATGAGACATATTTTACACGAACAATATATTTTATCGATATGCCTTTTATTTTATGAAGTACGACCTTGTAAAGGATTACATCGTATTTTGTTATTGCACGTCTCATCGCAGCTATACAACTCAATGTTTCAAGGTCACACTTTTTTGCGGTTGAGAGTCATATGCGTACTTGGATATATTAGATCTTTACATCTGTAATTGGCGTTTTGTAGGTGAGGAACATAAGTCAAATAATTTTAATGTAATATATAATTTAATCCAAGTATGAACCATTGCTTCCTATGCACATTTACCCTCTTCTAAAAACCATTCGAACGGGAATCAATATAATCTTTGGACGTGGTTTAGACTGCCCCATCGAAATCGAATTTTGTCTTTTGCAAAACGTTATCCGAATTCCGAAAAAAGTAGTACCTAATCTGTTGGAGTTAGGTTCAGGTGGATGTTTTTTACATTCCAATTGGTGCTCTTCTAATTGAGAAGCCGTCTGTTGTGCAGTATGAAGTCGAACATTGTCATGAAGCAGCAGTGGCGTAAAGTTATTAATTCAAGTAATTCCCACCTGTATGCTTACTCTTAAGTCTCGATGTCATGCGAATTGGAAATTGAAATCGTTTATGTCATTTTAGGTACTCTTGAACACAGTGGCGAATTATTAACATTTAGTTCCAAATAAATTCAAACAATCCGATAAAATAATGTATTACTTACTATTAATTAAATGATATTAATTCGCCAGTACTCTGTTCAACAGTACCTAAAGTGACATACTCGATTCCAATTTCTAATATTGCATGAATCGAGCTTCAATAGTAACCCTACTAAACTACAGAATATCGTCGAAATACTGTAAACAAATTAGTTTTAAAATTGTCCCTTTTGAAAGTTTTATGACATGCTGACTCCAACTTCACCTATCAGAACCAGTCTTGAATTTATATCACCCAGATAACCACCTAATGCACTTAAAAGAGTTCAATAAAATCTTTGGTTTGGTTCAGAAGTTCAGTTTTCCATCGTGTTGGTCCGGGTCCGCTGACTAAAATAGATCACCTGCCCCTCTGCCGGCACCTCGTAAAAGGTGAGCATAGGTAAAACAGGTAATTGTTCACAACAAGATCACTGGTGATAGACTGGTGTGCAGCAACTTCCCTGGGTAGTTATCCACTGCCTTACCCATTCCTGCCGCTGCGTAATGACAGTGTCACATTCCGATTCGGAGAGTAGGGAAGCCAGTAGATTTGCACATTATGCCTTACATATCGACTATAGGACAGCAACGCACCTGTAACATCAATGGTGTCAATAGGCCATGATTATCGATTACCATTAAGAGAGCCGTGTGTTTGTTCGCTGACTTCTTACATAAAAAAGAGTAACTATCCTGAGGCTAACTTAAAAGTACACAGAGTAAGAAGTTTTTTATTGTTTCTATTTATATATTTCTGTTAAAATACAAAAATACCTACACACAACACCGGTGCAAGACCGGTATCCTATTCAGGATAATTAAATAAAAAATCGATAAAATAGGTTTGTACATTAGTCCATCGCTAGCGGTATGCAAACGAAAGTGATAGCTTGAAAATCACATGTGTAAGAAAGGGATATAAACACGCATCTAACAATGACATACCAGTATATGATGAACTCCGATAAACATTAAATAATATAAAATGTAATTATGAATGTTATTATTTTTATTTATTAACGGAAAGTTGTACCATCTTTTCGGTTTTTTGAAGTGCGGCTGTCTTTACCGTACCATTTAATTGAACAAACAACCATTATATATATATTATACAATAACGGGACAATGTTTACAGGTCACAATCCTGGTAGATACTGTTCATATTTTTTTAAGTAATAAGCTACATTAGAACAATTACTCTTATGTGTTGACAGAACCGTGTTGCCTTATCTTATATGCGGCGTCTATTGGGATGTATGGTCGATGTATACTACCTATTATTTATTTGAGCCATTTACTAATAGGTTTGAAGTCGGTGCCATTCCAATTTTATACTTATTTATAATATAATTATTAGTTTAAGGCTTGGCACCGACTTCAAAGCTTTTAGTAAATGGCTCAAATAAATAATAGGTAATATATAATTAATATTAAATATTTAGTATTTACTTTTTAGTTTTGAAGTCGGTTTTTTTAACGTAGTTATTTTATATGTGATACTTTTACTGGCTTAGCACCGACTTCAAACCTATTAGTAAATAGCTCAAATAAATAATAGGTACTTAGTATATAATTAATATTAAATCTTTATTTTTTACTTTTGAAGTTGGTTTTTTAACATAGTTTTTTTTTATTTAATACTTTTATTGACTTGGCACCGACTTCAAACATATTAGTAAATGGCTCAAATAAATAATAGGTGGTATATAATTAATATTAAAGGTTTATTTTTTTTTCTTTTTAGTTTTGAAGTCGGTTTTTTTAACGAAATTATTTTTATTTAATATTTTTTAGTTTATTGCTGATATGATTTAATTGAATAAAAATAGACATTATGGTAGGTAAAAGTAGATACAAAATTGTAATAAAATAAAAAGTAATTGGCCAACCTGGCCCAAATTTAATGGGACGAATCCGAAACTATTCCGCATCAAACAAAAAAAGAATTACGTAAATCTTGTCAGCAGACCTAGGAGAAATCGATGTATATATACATAAAAAAATATACGAACCGAATTGAGAACCTCCTCGTTTTTTTGAACTCTTTTAAAAATACCAGTATTTTTATAACAAGAACACATTTGTTTAACACGAAACCGGTTAATATGACATGATTTAGATACATTTGATATTCTTGATTTTGTCAAGGCAAACAAGTGAATAGACTTTCTGAAGGTGTAACTTACCTTCGCTTTTGGACATCAAATATAATATAATAATGAATTGCTTTGTAAATAATTTATATTTTACTCTATAACGAAACACCAAACTTCTACAAGGGTCCATGTATGCTAAAATACGTCAGCAATATAATGTTTTTTTCATACAAATCAGTTATGAATCTTGGTGACAAAAATACACAAGATTAACATTAATATGCTTTATAAGACTATTTTTTCCAAAACACGATTCATTTCACTTTGAAATTTCACAGAAATTTCACATACATAAAAATCAAAATGTTAACCCTTTGTGAAAGTAAAATCCAACTGTCTACTTCAATTATGAAAATATCGAGATTTAACATAAATTAATAAATTAAATTAATATCCCTGGACAAGTTACACAAATTGAATCTAACCCCAAAGTAAGCAAATTATATGCTTGTGTTATGGGTGTTAGTCAACGATTCTAATACATAGAAATACTTAAATAGATACCAGGATAAATTTAATTTAACATAAACATAAGTATTATACCTAAAACATAATCGTTTCAGTTTTTATATTTTTTTCAAATTACTTTTATAGTGTCAAAAAATAGTGATTTGTCGCTTGAGACATTTACTTTAGAGCGCAATATTTTATAGTAGGTAATCATGGAACGGGGGAATGCGGCGATTGGCTCTTCTGGCTGACTAAGTGTTAAGGCCCGACACTTTACTGTCTCAAATATCTCGCTTTCATACGATTTATTTTGAAAAATGTTACGGTAACTCCAACTATAGAAATCTGTTGCTGTTGGCAATAATATCATACAAATGTGTCGACCATTTGACTAATTTTATTGTTTTTATCCGACTCTCTATTTTTGGGAACTGGAAAAAAGGAGGAGATCCTCAATTTGACTGTATATTTTTTTGTATGTTTGTAACTATTCGGCCAGCAGCCAACCGATTTTCATCGACCGATAATCGGTCATGATTCCGAACTTGTCCCAATTTTTTTTATCATGATTCGACTACTAAGTAAGTAAGTATCTTCACGCCCATATCTCCGAACGGGTAGGCAGAGGCACAACCTGGGTACCCACGACTAGCTGAAGACACCAAGTCCCACAATGTAATAAATAGGTGGCAAGCCAATCGCAAACCGGGCACATATCCAATCCCGAGCAAAATTTTTTTATTAGAAAATTGGAAATACCACCTTTTCCTTTTTTTTTGCCCGACACAGGATTCGAACACAGGACCTCATAGTTTTTAAAAAACCTAAAATCAAAGGATTATAATTACTGTGGATAAAAGTTTGTATGAAAGTTATAAATGTTCTGTTCTGACGAAATCGCGGCCACACAGCTAGTATATAATTTGTTGATAAAAATGTATAGTGAAGGTCGTTAATGTTAGCGGATAGTTGATTTCGGTTCATTGACCAGAACATTTGAGATAAATCTATTTTTACTTATTAGGAACTAGCTGTCCCGGCGAACTTCGTTCTACCCGTTCTGTTTGTATGGAAAAACTTAAAATGCTGTTTTTCCTAGTTTTCCTTTTTTCACCTTTTAAACCTTTCCTGGAATTCCACAAACAATTCAAAACCAAGGTTAACCAAATCGGTCTAGGCTTGCATCAAATGTTGTTGAAATATAGAAAAAGTTCCACTAAGGGACTGTAATAATTACAAGTTAAAAAACTTAGCATAAATTATTAGATAACAATTGTACTGAGAACATTACTAATCAATTTATGTATGCTTGTACATTTACTACGAGTATGATCTTTTAATATTTTTATAAACTTGCTAAAACAATCTTGGATTATATATGTATTACTAATTTCGTTATTTCAAATTAGCTATTCTCTTCCAAGTATTGTATTATAGTATTGTAAATACACACACACACACACACACACACACACACACACACACACACACACACACACAAACACACACACACGCACACACGCACACGATGTGATGAACGGGGGCGGGAGTTGTAACCATAAGACACCTTAATGGCAGGAATTATAAAGATGTTTATTATGGATTTTGTAAGGAAAAGTACCTAATAACTCTTACAGCACAGTTTACTCTTTCGTAAGAGTAGTTTTACGATAGAATGGAACAGTATTTTAATTTGTAATAAATATCAAAACTCCTTGTTATTCGGTCCAATTTAAAAGCTGGAATCATTTTCATAACGAAATCTTAATTTATTTATGCGGGAAAACTAAACAATTTGAATTCGGAGAAGAAATCGCAGGAAACTGCTAGCATTAGTTACAAAATCTAAAATTATTTATTTATTTAGTCTAATTGAAAATCTGGAATCATTATTACTCCAAAATCTCAATAATTTTTGCACGAAAAATAAAAAAAAAATTGAACAAATCGCTACTAGCTGCTGCTAGTAGGTATGAGGTCTTTAATATTGCTATTTTTAATTATTCCAAACAAAATTATAAACATTTCGACCAATGACATATATATAAATATCCTAATAACAAGCTGATTCAATCACAAAATACCAACAACTTACCGAATGTTTTTTGATTGAAATGTTCTTGTTTTGAGGCCCAATCTTGCAAAGCGTCGATAGCATCATTAATCCTTTTTTGTGTATCAAATCCATATTTGTTTCTTAAATATTCCAAAGTATCCGGATTAAATTTTAGCAAGCGATTTTTTGGTAAGGCTTCCATTACTGTGTTCACTTTCTGAGATATTAAGACACAACCATTCACTGCAAGGTCCAACGAGTATTATCGACGGTTACACAGTTTATGCATACGATTTTTACGAATTGATCCATACAGTCGTAAGCTAGTTGATTTACTGGTTGTCTGAGATAATGTGATAGGTATTAAATCCGCCTCTTTGATTACATAATGATATTTAATGATTTAAAAAACAAATAATTATCACTGGACCGATTGCATGGATTGATCTAATTATTAGATTATTAGACCTCTGAGGATAAGTAGTCCAGTGCTGGATTTGATTTCATGAAGTCTCGTATTCTAACCACAGTTTAGGCAACAATAAAAATTGTTTTTTTTCAATATATTTGATATTTTCCATCGTCGGCGCTTGGTAAAACTTCCAAATATTCATATTTTTAAAAGACAGAAACACTTGTACTTTTTACTTATCACTTGTAGTGGCCTAGCCTATAGTGTATTAGTGGTAGGAGTAATTTAAGTTTTAGTACTGATGATGCTGTATAAGCGAAACCGGTAGGTCACTAATTACGAAGTAATAAATTATAAGTGATAAGTAAAACAGTACAAATGTTTCTTTCTTTTAAAAATATGAATGTTTTTTCAATTTTATAACAAAATCAACGTTGCCCAGGATAATATATGAGCCTGGGTGACGATAGGCTAGCCACTTACCGTATTCAAGAAGCATAGTTAGCTAAATAATGAAACAAGGCTGTGCAAAATACGACATTTAGCTATGAGTTCCTAATTATAACTAATTATATATATTTATATTATACATTTATATTTTATATTATATATTATATTTATATATTATATATTA
>NJDC01010848.1:0-13000 GCA_002245475.1 Calephelis virginiensis | reverse complement strand
TCTACAGGACAGCGACATCTATGGTATATAGATAGACTACGTTTATCTTTTACTATTGGGAGAAACGTGTTGTTTGCAGACCCCTCATATAATTTTTTTTATTTTTTATGAGATTGATAGGCAAACAAGCAAACGGATTTCCTGATGGTAAGAACGGTGCTGAGAGACATTAAAGGCGGTAATGACACGTTGCCAACCTTAGGTCGAGATGTTAGGCCTCGAGCAAAAGTAAGTTTACCTACCTTATCCTCCGAACCGAAACACGTCAACGGCAAGCGCTAACGTTATGGCGGCAGGAATAGTTAAGGCGGTAGTACCAATCCAGGCGAGTCACTGCGAAACTCTACCACCATTGTGAAATCAGCAGCCAGCCAAGATGAATCCAACTCAGACCTTTAAGAACGTTCATTCTAAAGGTCGACAAAGCAATCGGACTTCTGATATTGCAGTTGTGGACAGCGAATAATGAATCTGAACCAAGCTTTGCCTCTGTCATAAAAACAATGATTAATCATGGCTTTCTTTCAGATCGATCACTTCATCCAAGCTATTGAGATGAACCCAGCCGTAGTGAGCCTGAAAGGCTACGCACACGTCAATAGAGAGCTCCTCACATCAGTCAGTATCATTAATCCTCGAGACATTTATACATTTCCATTAAGATATGATAAAAATAACATAGATCCTTTGTGGAAGAACTGAAACATGTGACAAACGGAAAGTGAAGCTATTGTATACGTTACTGTATCATTTTAAAAATATTATCTTCATTCTCATATCCCCGAAGAGCTAGGTAGAGGCAAAACAATATGATAGGTGGCAATCCTATCGCCAACCGGGCACACATCTAATCCCGAGCAACGTTAGAAAATGAAAAACACAAATTTTATATTTTATTTTGCCCGAATCGGGGATCGAGCCTGATTTTTAATAAAAAAAAGGTATAAAATAGCATTGTTTTTTTTTTCCAATATTCAGCAATTGACAACAATCGAAACTCGGATTGAAATCTGTCCATTCGTTTAGGAGCTCTAATGCTACAGATACACAGATTCACACAAACACACGCACACGCACACACACACACACACACACATACACATCTCACATACATATCTTCACGCTAAGTCTCTCATGAAATAGGCACAGAGTATCGAGTGTTAAGAGTCACTCTTAGCAGATCTTTCTAACTTCCTCCGCATTCATTACTCTTTTCATATACACACGTCGGTTTCTGATACTATTGAAACCACCTTCGTATAATAACCGTTTGATTTGATCGTGAAATACCATTACTGAAGTTATTTATTACGCTTATTATATTAAAGAGGCCTAAGGCGATAAAAATATTTTGCAATATCATGAGAAATTATTTGTAATGAGGCGAAGTAGGCTGAAATGTGACATCTGACATTTCATTGTTGTCATTTGCAATTTGCTTTTCAGGGAAAAAATGTGTTTTAATTTTACAAAAATACTTTAACAAAAACCTTAACACCGCGTTCGCATGAATAAATATAAGGGAGATTGCATTAAACTTTAGACTTAGAAAAAGTAGCTTATCAGTTTGACTTCTATAAAATTTTTTTATGTGTGTTAATCGATTTCTTAGTCAGATTTACTCATTTAAGTGGTAGTCAGTTTCTTGAAGTTTTACTTTTCTTTAATTAAATAAACATTTAAATACATACAATTTTCGTATATCGTGTCTTTCCTTGTTGCCACCAAATCTCGCTAAATGAGCTTGAGTAAAGAGGTCATCGCTTTATTCAAGACCCAGACATGACTTTGACTTATGACCAGCCCCCTGATTCCGTATCTTTTTAGTGATGATCACTGGGTAAAGTGTACATCAAATAGCTGTCAAATGACGTGTTTTATTTTATTTGCTATCTCCAGTGGCCGAAAGAAATACAATAGAGATATCAAACATAAAACACGTCATTTGACAGCTATTTGATGTACGCTCCACCCAGTGATCATCAATTAAAAGAGACAGAATAGCTCCCTTGAAACACTTATGACGGTTAAAAAGAATTTATTCACACGGAAGCTGGCAGCATGGCCCAAAGGTCTTAGCCGGCAAAAAAAGGGCCAAATTAACTAAAAAAAATTACACGTATTCCGTGTCGGCTCGGCACAATTTCCATTTCACGAATAGTCGGCGAATTCAGCAATTTAAGATGTTCACGCTAGAGATATTCAGCGCATTTCAACAGATTTTAGAATTTCTTCAGCATCTAGATATTATGTTTAAATGCGAGATAACTACTGTGGTGTAGGGGTTTGCTTTTGGGGTTGATAACAAATGTCTCAAGTTTTAATATTGGATCAGACAAGTCAAAAGTATTTTTTTCATATTCTGTTACAGAATGTTATGTTTAATTTTTTTTATGATATTGGAAGGCAAACAAGCAGACGGATTTCCTAATATTAAGAAATACACGCCGCCTAGAGACACCAAAGATGGTAATGGTGCGTTGCCAACCTGAGGCCGGGATGTAAGGCCTCGAGCAAAAGTAAGTTTACCGGCTACCTTACCCTCCGAACCGGAACACGTCACGACGTTATAACGGCAGGAATAGGTAAGGCGGTGGTACCAATCCGGGCGAGTCGCTGCGAAACTCCACCAACTAGTCAGATGTCACGGTGTTAGTGACTGTGAGCCTATGCTCGCCTTTTACGAGCTGCCTGGCAGGAAGGCAGATGGTCTATTCTACAAAGGCGCCCGGACCAACACGGGGTAAAAATTAACTGGGGTAAACGGGGTAAATAGGAGGAAATCGCTGTGATGGTAGTTAGTTGTTGGAGTTGATTAGGTACAAACATCTCGAGTTTTACTCTCGGGTCAGACAATTAAAAAAGTGTTTTTTTTATTTTCAACAAAAAACTTAGTCCGGGATTGGAAAGTGACTGTTTGGTTTGGTTTTGCTCATTTTACAAAAATCCACTCATGTTTTTGAAAAAACATAATTTTCAAAAAATATTACTCATTGATGGATCTTAAAGTATTTTCACGCCCATATCCCCGAAGAAGTAGGCAGAGCTACAACCAAGGCACCCACGACTAGCCGAAGACACTAAGTCCCACAATGTGATAGGTGGCAAGCCTATCACCAACCGGGCACATTTCCAATCCCGACCAACATTTTTTTAATTAGAAAATTGGAAAAATCCAATTTACTTTTTGTTGGCCGGCCTCATGCAGTCAAGTCCAACACCCGGACCGCTAGACCACAGAGGCGATTGATGGTTCTGCCTTCCAATTAATTAAAAATAAAATAATTAATAAATAATCGATAGAAAATATCTGCTCACGGACATATGCAACAACAAAAAAAAATCCGGCTTACTTACATACAAATCTTCTCTAGATCGAGTGCTAAATGTCACGATCCTTGAAGACCTCTCTGATTTTCTTCACATTATCCTTTTCTTACCAACATGCCAGAACGGGAGACTCTTGTCCCCACTCATGGATAACAATATAATATCCTAGAGATTTGTTTTTTTTATGATATGTGAAGGCAAACAAGCAGACGGATTTCATGATGGTAAGAAATTTACGCCGCCTATAGAAACCAAAGGTGGTAATGGTGAGTTGCCAACCTGATGCCCTGATGTTAGGCGTCCAGTAAAAGTAAATTTACCGGCTACCTTACCCTCCGAACCGGAACACGACAGCGACAAGCACTGACGCTTTGGCGGCAGTAGTAGGTAAGTGGTGGTACCAATTCGCCAAGTCGCTGCGAAACTCTACCATCTAGTCCGAAGTCACGGTGCTAGTGTTCGCCCGTTGGTCAAAATTCGACCATAATAAATTTTAATATCTTGTTGACAAGCACGCCATCTTTATTTTTTAAGACCAATTACTTTGTTTCCAAACTTTTTAGTACGCTATCTGTGATCTTTTATCTTTATCATCAATATTTTTTTTTGTGTCTGTCAAATGCTTGGTAGTGTGGGTAATGTTTTATTTATTGATTTAATGTACTTTATAAACATTGTTATTGTAAAATATTAGCGTTCTGCACTTCTCCTACACATAAACTACGAGTATAAGTGTGCCAAATTTTATGCTCCTGCGTCCGCGCAATTTTCGTAAAAAGGGGTCCAAAGTTTTGGCATCACGTAATAATTTAAAGATGCTCTACCCCAAAGTAAGCAAACCATATGTTTGTGTTATGGGTTTAGTTAACTGTATTATACCCAGACCCGGAAATACAGATATTAAGATGCTCATCACACAAATGCCTGCCCCCGTCGGGAATAGCACCTGAGCCACGCAAAATAAAGTTGCCCGGGATTGGATATGTACTCGGTTGGCTATAGACTTGCAATGTATCACATTGTGTTGTTTTGTTTTATCGGCTAGTCGTAGATGCTCCGGTTGTGTCTCTTCCTACCGCTTCACGGATTTGAGCGTGAAGAATCTTGAGTGTGAAGAAGAATCGTGAAGATCTTTTACTTAAATATCTTTCTATTTGTTTCAGGCAATAAGCATGATCACCATATACCTGATAGTACTGCTGCAGTTCAAGATATCTCTTGTTAAAAGAGATCTGACAGTGATTGAGACATGAACGACATTAAGTTTAATCATCGTTCATTGTATCTACAACTAAAATAACACTTTCGTTTAAGCCTATAGTAAAAGTGTTAAGGAAGTGTGTTAACGCTATAGTTATAGCCTATAGTGCAATGTAGGATATAATATGTATAACTTATTTATTTAATCATCCCAATGTAGCCCATACATTAAAACTCATAGAAGACGTACTTTTATCTTTTTATGGTTCCGTAGGCAAAGGCCAAAAAACTAATCCTTGTAGATTCGTCATGTTTGTCTATCCGTCCGTATGTGACAGCCATTTTTTGTGAAACTATAAGAATTACTGTATATACTATAATTAATTACTATAATAAGTCTGACACTCGATACTCTCTGCCTACCCCGTAAGGGACTTGGCGTGAAGATATGTATGTATGTATGTATGTATAAGAATTACCTACAGTGTGGAAACTATAAGAGTTATACTGTGAAAAATGATAATAAACTATGTATTAGCTATCTATTAATCACATTCAGATTTTCACAGAAAAATAAAAAAAAAACAAAAAAATGGGGTTCCTTAGGCTTGGAAATGAAACTCAAATTTTTTTCGTCTAACACATTCGTGTGGGGTTTTTATAGATAGGTCTTCAAAAATGATATTGAGGTTTCTTCTACATTTTTCTTAACTGAATAATTTGCGCTAGAGGCATTTCTAAAATGGTCTTTCTAAAGCCATTGAAACTTCTAAACTAAGATAATGATCAATGAAAAAAAATACATTATTATGTAAACTTACACCGAAAATTAGTTTGAACAAGATTCAGTAAGCAGTTTTCTTTTAATACGCCATAAATAGTAAACCGCAACCACTGTATATGAACTCAAAGAACTTTTACATTATGTTACTTGCTGCTACGGAACCTTACATAGGCGAGTCCAACTCTCACTTGAGCACTTTTTAGTCTTCAAATTCCTATTTATTGTGTATTAGGTGAGTCGACATACATTGTCCTGTTCTATTAACCTTTTTATTTCATATTGAAATGAAATGAAATGAAATGAAAATTATTTATTTGCGGAATATGTGTGTTAAAAAGTTGTTATAAATATATTTAAGAATACAACATATTCTACCACATTGTGGTGTGCAAATATTTAGTTAATTTTAAGAAGTTATATATTTCTATCAAAATGTACATTTAAATCACAGCCCTTATTTACATTTTAATTAATTTTCAATTTATCAACAAAGAACAATGAATCAAATGGACCAATCAGTTTAGGCATGATGCGATGACTAAAGGAATGGGAATTCATTTTTCACGTTGAATTAATCATGATTATTTTATTTTGATAAATTGATAATTTTGGTAATTTTATTTCTAACTCACTAAACTAATTTTAAGCTATCACTATCTCCTTTCAATAACAGTAAAAGAAAGAGACAAAACACGCTTGTTGCTGTCGGATTAGTTTCTACACGACTAGATTTTTAATTTAATCCTCGAATCGTTGATTACATAGGTATGTATTTATAACATATTCGGACTATATTTGATATTTTCCATCGTCGGCGCTTGGTAAAACTTCCAAATATTCATATTTTTAAAGAAAGAAACACTTGTACTGTTTTACTTATCACTTATAATTTATTAGGTACTTTGTAATTTACCGGTTTCGCTTATACAGCATCATCAGGGCTAAAACTTAAACTACTCATCACAAATCTCTGTGTAACTACACATCAAAAATAATATTGTTGAGTAGTTTAAGTTTTAGCCCTGATGATGCTGTATAAGCGAAACCGGTAAATTACAAAGTACCTAATAAATTATAAGTGATAAGTAAAACAGTACAAGTGTTTCTTTCTTTAAAAATATGAATATTCGGACTAATCTGACGTGCCTAAAATGTTCCATCTCTTTTGTTTTTGTTTCATTTGAAAAAGATAGCATGCTTTCAAAATATGTCTAGTTTGTGTTCAGCAGAATTACCACCACTAACTAATTAAACAAAAATGGAATTACCCAAATTGGTCCACCCTTTAACACGTGATGCGATAAGGTAAATCAAGGGTTCATTTTTAATTTTATGGTCACAGGCGCACCTGTTACATCTACGGTGTCTATAGGACACACTTTTCTCTTACCACAAGAAGATTGTTTTTCGCTGTTTAACGGCACGATGACGACATTACGTAACGGTAACTACAAAAAAAATACAAAAGTGTGTACAACTTAAATAAAAAGTATAACAAATTACATTATTAATTGCAATGCGAGATTGGAGCGTCTATTCCCAAGCGTCTTCTAAATACTCGAAGATTTTATAATAGCCTCCCTTACATAATTTTGTTTTCATACATTTTTCAAAAATATTTAAAGGTAATAACACTGGGCAGCTTATTGAAAAAACGTGTACATTAACCCAAAAAGGGTTTATTAATTTTATGGAGATGAGTTTTGTACACTGCGAGATTATTTTTATTTCTCAGGCAGATTATAGCGCTGCGACGCGTTCCGTCACGGCCAGTCCAAATGTGCGCTATCCTTGCCTATGACAGCAGTACAAGGTAAGGTACTGGAACCCTACAAAGGCAAGTAGTTGTATAGCACTCGACCGCTAGTGCTCTTGTTTAATGACTCATTTAACCTTGCCCCTTGCAGCTTGTTAGACAGAAACGCAGATTGTTTGATCTACCCAACCGAAACGGACTAATACGGAGTATGAGGCTATAGTACTACTGGAAGTTACACTCTTAACAAAAACCTAATGTCGTTTCAAAATATTGCTGACTCTCTCTAATATACCTTTAATTTTGACTTTTTTTAATTGACATCACAAGACTCTTTGAAAAAGAGGTCAGTACATTAGAGAGAGTCAGCAATATTTTAAAAAAGCAACACATTTTTGTTAGAATGTGAACTCCAGTAGTGTTATACTTTTATGCATAGGTCATTATAAACTTAACTAACACTTTAGTCTTTATAAACTTAGTCTTAAAAGGTTATAAAAATAAGAATAAGGTTTATTATCTCACAGTGACTGTATAAAATAAAACATTTTATTAACCATATATTCAAACGTAAACATTTATCTTACGACAGAGATATATTTTAATGATAAAACAATATTCGGGTAAACGATGTGTTCTTTAATAGCCACTAAAAAAACAACAATCCTTTTTTAACAAGTATAGGGTAGAAACGAGATTGCAGAACAAAAACAAAACATTTTGGCTTCAAAAACCTAAGGAACAAAGTTCCTCGAAAGCAAAGTTCGATTGAGAATATATTCTACTAATACAGTCAAATAAACATTTGAGTTAGGAAAAGTTTATTTTATTAAAGTGCGTGAATAATATAAACCAATATACTGTTGCTGTTATTTCTTTTAGTAATAATCGTCCCATGACGTATATAGGCTACATATAAAGGAGAATATAAGCTTTTTAACTTTTAAAATCGCGATATTTCGCGAATGGTGATTCGTATGAAAAAAAAAATATTGATACAAGTTTTTCAGAGAATTGATCTATAACTTTTATCTAATCTCTTTTACGATAGTGCTTCTGGTATTACTTTCCGAGAGAAAAATGGGAAAAACCGGAACTTGCGACCCTTGAGTTTAAATAAAAAAAATGTCCACATAGGATAGGATGGATCTAATTTACAGCTCTATGCGAGTTTTTCCTAAATCACTTGTTTTTTTTTCGTCTGTTCTGACTTGATTATACATTGCTACAAAAATGTAATATCGCGATGTAGGATTTGAATAAACTGTGTCTTAAGATGTAACTTCAAATTGATTGCTGCTAGAGAATTGTTAAATCAAAACTAATATTGTAAATGAAAAAGCCTGTGTTTTAAAGACCTGCATTTAAAGATTTGTTTCAAAATTCAGTTCCCAAAAGTCTGTTTTGTATGAAAATCATGTTAGAGTTAAAAACCCCGATTCAGTGCGAGTCGAATTAGTGCATAGAGGGTTCCGTACAAACCTGTAGGTATAATGTAAGTAAAAGTTCAGCCATCACATTTTATTATATGGTGTAACTAAAAAAGACTAGGGCTTGAAAGAAAGTGCTGGTGTTAAAATGCTAAGAAGCATGCTTCCTTGGTTCGGGCATTTAGAAAAAAAGACAGATAAAAGATTGCCAAGAAGATGTATAATGTGAATGTGGATGGATGTAGGTGTTCATGGAGATCAAGGTTACATTCCACCATCAGACCGCTCGGATATTATCCGAGGGTAGTGTCAAGAGCCTCCGAAACCGGTGTGTTTTTATGAAAAGTTTAATGAATGTGAAGGAAACCAGACAGGTTTGTCAGGATCGTGAGATTTGGCCCTCGATATTCTCTGCCTACACCGAAAGGAATTTGGCTTGAAGATATTTATATGTGTGTATGTAGAAACAAAAATTTACAGTTTTCGCATTTTTTTCTTTATTTCTACTATAAGACATTGCTTTGTACCAAATTTAAAAATTCTGAGTTCTCGGGAAGTACGATACATTAAACCTACATGGAGGTTTTAATTCTCTTGATATTTTAAAAAAAAATCCACATAAACGCCTGTATACTTTGATTGCGTTGGCTTAGTAATTAGATTTTCCAAAGAAAAGTAGATTCTTCAAAAAAGAGTAGTCCACGAATTTCTGAGGAAAAGGATCTTAATAGATGGATGGACTACAAAACGATCCTATAAAAGTTCCGTTTTATCCCTTTGAAGTACAGAACCCTAAACAAAATTAAAAAATGATGTCATAAGTGTTTATCCATTACAGAAGAGTTTGTGGATAAACAATTAATTATTTAATATTAGCCTAAAACAGAATAAACATCTTACATTATTGTAATACATCAAAATTGTCGCTGTCGTTCTTTCTTTCTTTCTTTAAGTTTTGGCCTTCACGTTAGTATTTAGCCATTAGTCAAGTTGAAATTTGCATCAAATTTTATATCAATTTCAATTAATTTTAATTAGTCATCAGTCGTAAGTCGTCAATAAGTCATGTCAGGCTCTTGGGTAAAACGGTGGCCTTTTTACACAAGCTCATGTAATGAGTTTTGGCGGCAACGAGGAAATATACGATACCTACGCTAATTTCTTCATGATTATTTCATTTGTGCAGTTTCACTGCACAAAATTGTACAAAATGACACCAAAATTGACTAATTTCACTCAATATTAACACGAAATTCAATAATTATGAAAAAAACTTCGACCATCTTTTCTCTCGATGGCGCCAAAACTCTGTCGCTGTCGCTATAGCGTCAATAAAGCTTACTAATTTTTTTTAGGTTTATTTGCCCCTTTTTGGGGCCGGCTAAGACATTTAGGCCATGCTGCCACGTCTTACATATTAACTTATTCTTATACAGTCATTAATCACATGTCTTCCGAATTAATTAATTCTTATACAGTTATTAGTCACTATTTACAAAGTCACTTTAGGGTCTTGAGTAAAGCGGTGGTCACTTTACACATTTGGTTATTGCAAATATTTTATTATTAGCTGTTGCCCACGGCGGTAGCCGCGTGGTTAATGGTCCCACAAGGACATTTTTTAGGGATAAAAATTATCCTACGTATTATTCCCGCCACAATGACTATCACGTTTTGGTCTGAAGGTTAAGGATAGCGACACATCTGTAACACACTACACACTCTCTCTTACTTTACACCGCACGGTTGTCTCTCAACATTAGGAGAGCTGTGTGCTAGTTCTCTGACCTGTAACATAAAAAAATTTGAAACAGTTATAAGTCGTCATAATCTGTCATTCCAGGATTTTAGGTAAAGAGGTGCCCCCCCCCCCCAAGGGTCGGAGCCTTGTCGTAGCGCCCCCCGCTGAGTAACTAAGGTCCAGGGAGTAATTCGGACCAGGGAGGGCGCTCCTCAGTACCCCTCTCTGTCCAAGAGGGGGCACGAGGAGCGCACACAGAATAGTGGGCCATTTGACCCGAGTGGAATGGCGGCAGCACGCCCCGCGGAGAAGGGGGCGGGCTTTTCATCTAGCCTGCCCGGTCGAGGTGGCTTGCGGCTGGTACAGCGGTGCCTGTCGCCACTGAAACCCCGAAAAGGTGCACGCTGTGTCTCCTTGAACCACTTCCGACAGTTTGTGGCCCCTGCTGATTGGGGCCGCCAGAAGGGGATCGTTGGATCCACCGTCGCTGGGGCTATGGTAGTGTGCGAAAGCGTTCCCGCAGCGCCGGTACCTGGCGAAGCCCGTAACCCGACACTTACCTAGAAAGTGGCGGGTATCCATGATGGATTTTCACACGATAATAAAAAAAAAAGTAAAGCAGTGGCATCCTTACCTTATCACCTTATCTCTTCAAGAGCGATCTATTAGCATCAAGAAAATTTTCATCACGAAACGAAATTTCTTCACGAAAACCGACTTCATTAGTGCAAGCACTTTAACTAAACAAAAATATATAAAACTAGCTGCTACCTGCGGCTTCGCCCGCGTTTTCACAGAAACCCGGTGTGCGATCGAGATTAAAAATAGTCTATATGTTAATCCAGGTCACAATCTATCTGTCTTCCAAATTTCAGACAAATCCGTTCAGCCATTCGAGCGTGAAAGAGTAACAAACATCCATACATCCATATTTACAAACTTTCGCATTTATAATATTAATAGGATAACATCAAAACTAAAATTAATTTTACTCATTATGTCCCCGGAATTCAATAATTATGAACAAATTGCTTACATTTTTTTGCATCCCACCAACAATTCATTTTTAAGAAGTAGGGATAAATACGTAAATCAGCTATAATTATTTCTTTCTTTATTTAGGTTTTGGTCTCCACGTAAGTATTTTACCATCAGTAAAGTAGAAAATTGCATTAAATTTTACATCAATTTTTATCAATTATAATTAGTCATCAGTCATAAGTCGTCAGTAAGTCATGTCAGACTCTTGGGTAAAGCGGTGGCCTCATTACTCAAGCTCATGTAAGGAGATTTGGCGGCAACGATGAAATACACGATACGCTAATTTCTTCATGACTATTTCATTTGTGCACTTTCACTGAACAAAATTGTACAAAATGCCACCAAAATTGACTAACTTCACTACAATACAAACGCGAAATTCAATAATTATAAAAAAAAATTACGACCATCTTCATTCACGATGGCGCCAAAACCCGCTATAATGTTAATAAATAATTCGAACCTGAAATAGAAGCATTTGTGTTTATCACATATTCCTACCTCTAAAAATAATCAAATTCCACACAAATAGATGTTTTTTTGGAGTTAAGCGAGCACGTCAACTTTTAAGTTAATAGATTAGAAGAGCAATTTAAGGCATGAAAGGTAAAACTTTGTTGAATGTGGTGAAAAAATTATATATAAGTTCATTTTATATGGTTCATACAAAAATGAAATATAAATTTTTCAACGCTCGGACAGCGTAATATCATTTGCATATATATGTGATATGTTTTTACAAATAGGAAGATATTAAGTTCTATTTTTATTTCACTTTAAATTGGTTTATTTTAAATAACGCAACTTATACTAACATAAGTTAATATAAATAGTACTAAAAATAAATTAGGTGTTGTAAAAATTTCTCGTTGGTCGAGTGGCTAGCGTACTTGCCTAACTACATCGACTTACCGCGAGGCTCGGGTTCGATTCCCGACGGGGGCAGGCATTTGTGTGATGAACATTTAGATATCTACATTTCCGGGTCTGGGTGTTTATTAAATTTATTCTGGTATATATTTAAGTATTTCTATGTATTAGTATCGTTGACTAACACCCATAACACAAGCATATAATTTGCTTACTTTGGGGTTAGATTCAATCAGTGTAAGTTGTCTAGGGATATTTATTATTATTATTATTTGTTAATGTTTTTCTAAACATTGACTGCATTTGTATAGTGGATAGAAAACTTAAAACGAGGGGTTGTTCGTTCAGTTTTCAACAAATTATAATGTTTGTGGGGTTGTCCGTTCAGTTTTTACCCGTTTTTGGGTACTAAACAGATTTTCATCAAATTTTGTGTTATAGTAGCTTAAACCCCGAATCAACATTCAGGTTACCCTTTACTACGGGAAAATCTTTCGTTTTCATTTTTAACCATAAACATTCACGTGTGTACGTGCAGGCTAGCTAGGCTAGTTTATGTCTAACTAATTGTTTGCCCGCGATTTATTTAAGTACTAGGGAGTTGATTGGTAATGATCTATATTTGTACCCTAATCTAAAGCTATGTATCAAACTTCATCAAAATCGGTTCTGCAGTAGTCGTCAAAGAGCAACATGCAGACAGACCTTCAAATTTCTAATATTAGAACGGATTGAATAGCAAAAGGATTGGTTTCGGTTTACCTATATTAATAAAGGTTCAACAATAATAACTAATACCCTCGTTCTCGCAAATAAGACCAAAAGTTATACTATAAAAAGTTGGGCGG
>NJDC01010847.1:7665-29543 GCA_002245475.1 Calephelis virginiensis | reverse complement strand
TGAGTTGCCACCATTAAAACCTCCCAGAGGAAAATTGTGTAAACATAGATGTATGTGATTGTATATACAACTATTATTGAATATTATATGCAAATAATTATTTTTGTGTGCCAAAGACAGGCAACATTTTATTTTTCAGGAAAAATTAAAAAGTGTCATGTAAATTTTTGATAAACAAATGAATTTATGTTAGAATCTTATGCAAAAAAAATGTAATGATTTCATTGCTCATTACTAAAAAAATTTAGTTACATAGTCGAAATCTATTTCTATTAGTGCAATTGGTCTAACCAGGTTTAAGATTTGGAACAATACCAGGACACAATAAAAATATGAATGGTAGGGAAACTATCTAAAACATTAAAAAAACTGCACTTTTGCACAAAAATGCAAAATAAGGAGGTCCTTGATGAGCTAAGTGGTTTTCACAGTGTTCTAGTTGTTAGTACCTCATCAAGACATGTGTGAACGTTGTTATTTGTTTTCGCGATATTTTTAAAATGTCTGTATCTGTATATTTATCTTTCTCGAGGATTACCGGACGCCATTAGATTACCTACTTGTATTATTCGTAAACTACATAGTTATTGAAATTCAATTTGTAAATAAAAATATATCACAACCATATTGCTTTAGTGTAGTCTAGGTAAATATTTTGCCAATTAGGTTTAGTTTCCCTGCTGTTCATGTTTGTACTGTGATTAGGATATGATTCACTATTTTGATTATATTATTGGTATTGTATTATTTTATAGTATTAGTATTGTTAGTTAAAATTCAAATTCGTGTTCTTAGGGCATGCTCTGTGTATAGAAAACGTCAACCAGATCAGTAGGGTTACTCTGGAATCTCGATATCATGCGAATTGGAAATTGGAATTGTATGTCACTTTAGGTACTTGTGAACACAGAATTAGAGGATTATTAACATTTAGTTACAAATAAATTCAACAAATAGGATAAAATAATTTACTATTAACTAAATGGTAATAATTCGCCAGTATTGTGTTCATAAGTACCTAAAATGACATATTCGATTCCAATTTCCAATTCGCATGATATCGAGATTCCAGAGTAACCCTACAGGTCACTTGTTGCTCTAGCTAATTTTTGCTACCTATATTTTACATTAACAAATAGTTTTCAATAAAAATATATTGCGACTATAAATTGAGATGTAAGCTGTCCGATATTTTAATTTGGATCAAACTGCATGGTGTGCAAATTTTATTAAAATTGGTTAAGTTGTTTAGGGAGTCCATCACAAACAAACAACGTGACGCGTAATTAATCTATATAATAATAATAATAATATTTATTTATTGTTCACTCTCACATAATCTACAAATATTACTAAAGTTGTAGTACAAATCTAGTTTGGCATTTTAGTGAGAGTCTGGTACCTATTTTAGGTAAAAATATAGCTGAATTACAGGTCACCAGTGCCCCACCGTGTTAACTTATTACAATAACTTAGCCTAAAAGAAATAAAGTTTTATATGTGTGTATGTGCGTGTGTGTGTGTTTATGTGTATGTGTGTGTCTGTGTTAGTGTATGTTCAATTCGTACAGCGTAAGATGGTGTCATATTTAGGTCCCTAGTAAAATTTAAAAATAATAGATCCAAATACAGATGTAAGGTCAAGGACCTAGGACAATAGTTACTTAGTTGGAATTAGTAATTCTTCCGTTTGGTGGTAGTTTAGTGTTTTGCGGTGTTTTTTAAGAATTCTTTTACAGTGGTGGTTACTTAGTGGATAGAAGTTAAGAATGATCTACGTTAAGATTATATAGCTGTGTAGTTTGTTTTAATAAAATTTATGTTTTAGCAAATGATGGTAGCTCATCATCTTCAAGTTCTTCATCATCCGGGTCAGAGAGTGATGAATGTTTAGATGAAGATGGCTTACAGGGATATACTGATAGGATTATGCTGGAGTTACAAAGGAAGCAAAGTCATCCCAGAAGACTCCATCCCGAATTGTGGTAGGTTATCTACAAACACATTATATTTGAAAATTCCACTGTCGGTAATGAAATAACATTTGTTCGAAGAGCCACATTAGATACCTTAAGACTTATTAATTTAAGTATAGAAAATCAACCTTAACTACATTTTCTTTATTTTACATTTTCTTATTACAACAGTCAACTAGCAACAGGACTCTTCTAAACTTGTAGGTGTTTTTTTTTATTTATTGTAACAAATTTTGCTAAGAAACATAATTTATCATACAATTTTTTTGCCTGTTGCTCTGGTATTGTGATACAATTTGGTATGTAGGTACCTCGGTGTGTACTATCGTTATGTGGTGTGGGTACTAATAGATACAAAAAATTGAGAGAATTGTCTTACATACAAACAATTTTGTTGTGATACAGGTTTAATAATACTGGCGAGATGAACGGCGGACCGTTGTGCAGATGTAGTGCGCGCGCTCGACGGCAGGGTATACGCCACGGCGTGTATGCAGGCGAACAGCACTTCCCCAAGTGTGACCCCACGAAGAGTAATATAAACAAGTTGTACCATTATTGGTAAGTACCGCATAACCATTATGCCTTAGACCAATATTACTTTAAACTTACTGACTCGGTGAAATCCATGCCACCTGACATTAACAACTGGCTACCAAATTCACTAGACGGACGTGCCTGCCCCATGCACGCATCTACTATAGACAAGGCTGCCTACGGTGATCCTACATTAGCAAATATACACAGACCTATAGAACCGATGTCTGGCGGACATGTGAAAAGATTTGTCCACGGGCGTGTCCGTCTAGTAAATTCCCCGCTTGAAGGTTCTATGGAAATAATTAACTTTTTTCCTATTTTTCTGGCAATTTTCCCAGTTTTTGATTATTTTAATAAATACGCTATTCACCAAAAGAGCTTGTTAACGAAATTACTAATCTTAAATTTTAAAACATATTTTTTTAAATAATAAAATTACAATTCAGCATTTATATTGTTATGACTATAAATATTTCAGTATCACAGTGTCGCCGCCGACAAACTTCTTGATCAAGGCGCCAACGATTATAGCTCACGACGAGCACGAGTTTTTGTTCTCTGGGTTCTCCATGTTCTCCCACTACAAGCTGGCGAAGTTGCCCAAATGTAAAGTGATCCGGTTCAATATTGAGTACACAATATTATATGTCGAGGAACCACCTCCAACGAATTTCACCATTCAGGAACTCGATTTATTTCGTAAGTACATCGTATGATTGTGTCTTTTAAAATATCTGAAGTCTTCAATTTTGTATTTCTATTGTTTAATTCTGCTTTGCCCTTTTTGTTTTATGTGATAATGTTTCCCTGCGTTCTCTGGTCTGAGATTAGTAGACTAGACCATTTGCTTTCGCGAGAGCAGGTTAACCAGGTCATTACCAACAACACCGTTGCGTTGGTGGTAGATTGCAGTAATTTGCCTGGGTAGGGATTCACTGCCTTACCTGTTCCTGTCCATAATGACAATAACCACTTTGGTGCTATAAGCTGGGGTTTCTACCATCAAAAGAGCAGTATGTTTGTTCGCTAACCTCTCACATAAAAAGACGTATTCGTGCTGCCATAACTCCTGTGTTTGTAGCATTCTATTACTGAATTGTAATTGTAGTTTTCCTGTTTGAAGTTAGGTCAGGCGTCTACGTAAGCCAAACCTTAGTTTGGCACCATTACCTTTTTTGGTGTCTATAGGCTACGCAAATTTGTTCGGGAAATTTACATGTGTTGTCATCTCAAACAGTTGTTATTTGCCTTCCCATTTCATATAAAAGAGTCTGAAAAATAAATAATTGTTCTTCTCATTTTCTCTGCTATTCTCCCGGTTTTTCTCTTCATTAGAACCTGCTCCTGGCAATAACTAACGCAACAAAAAAATAATTAGCATAAATGGTTCATCCATTTAGGTGTGGTGTGATATAGGTTATTTATAAATTACGATTTAAATAAATCAACTTGTTATTGCTGTTTCAGAGGATTTCTTATTCACTGAACTCTTAGAATTGGTGGATTTGGACTTGGGAAAGGCGACCGAAGATTCTTGTTCTCAGTTTCATTTCATGCCGCGGTTTGTGCGATACTTATCTGAAGGAGGTTGTGAGGTGCGTAACATATTATTGTTGCCTTTTTTTTTTTGTAAGAATTTCTGGCTGTTGAAAGAATCCGTTCTTACGGAAAAAATATTTCAGCTGGAAGGCGTACTCTTCTGAAACCTTGAGACCGTGTTGTTAATATACCATACGCGTCGAGTTATTAGCAAAATGTGAAGAAAAAATACATTATTTTTCCGTAAATAAAACGTTTAGGGGAAAAATATATATTTTTTAAAATCTTACAAGACCTTCAACTTCTTAAACTCTGGCTTTTTATATTCAAAATACGAAAAAGTTACAAAATCACAAACAGTGAAGACTTCTAAAATATATAAGCACGATTTTGAAGTTTACAAAAAAAAAGGAATAACTTACTCTTGTGCATATTCCTAAATTGCAAAGTAGCACTGATAAATAACCAAACTATTTTTTTTGGAGTCCCTGTTCTACGCGTATAAAAAAATAGTTACTTATTCAAATTTATTTCCTTTTGATTAATTTTAATACAGATGGTATCATTACCGACATTTTAACGTCGTGCATTTTTTTATAGAAGAGGAGGCAAACGAGCAAGTGGGTCACCCGATGGAAAGTGATCACCTCCGTCCACGGACATCCGCAACACTAGGAGTATCACAGATGCGTTGCCGACCTTTAAGGAATGAGTACGCTCTTTTCTTGAAGGTGTCTAAGTCATATTTGTTTGGAAATACCACCCTCGGTAACCGATTCTACACAGATAACTCTAAAACAAAATATATTGGTTGGAATGTTCACTTTCTGTCACTCAGTATTATAGTTAGCTAATTCTCTTATACAAGATACATAATATATGCACTGAAGAATATCTACGATTAGTATTTTTTATTTCACGGTTTTACAAAGACGACC
Organism: Calephelis virginiensis; assembly: GCA_002245475.1. Lineage (NCBI taxonomy): Eukaryota > Metazoa > Arthropoda > Insecta > Lepidoptera > Riodinidae > Calephelis > Calephelis virginiensis. Next base: position 24,550 of record NJDC01010847.1, on the reverse strand, counting down.
TGTTCAGTATATTTTGGGTCGAAGGTTTGTTACAAGCTATTGATTTCATTAAAATATGTTATCTTTGTAGGTGTTGTCTATGTGTGAAGTGTTGAAGTATTTGATAGACGAGAGCGGTTACTTAATATCCCCCGACACGCTGCAGGAAGTCCACAACATGGACCATTATAGCTGGCAAAAGTTTGTCGACAGGATAAAAGGTAATACTTAAATAGTTTATACATATCTGGATTAGATGACAAGTCTTACATGAAGGAATGTTATGTCTTTCTTTTTAAGTTCTTTTTATAGAATTGGAATGTAAACAAGCAAATTTATTGGTGTTAAAAAAGCATTTCACGTATTATAGGCAACAAATCTTTTAATAATAGACTGAATTGACTGATGTTTGATTTATTAATAATAAAATCTATACTTGCTATCGTCGGCACTTGGTGGAATTCCATTGTATATACACGTTTTTTGGAGTTAACACTTGTACTTATCCACTGTATACTTTATTTAACACTTTCTGTTACTTCCTAGCCAACCGGTTTCACTTTTTACAGCATCATCAGGGCTATGAAACTAAAGATAAAAATTAAGAAAATCTAAAAAGTCCTTTTTATCTTTAGTTTCAATGCCTTGTGGATGCTGTAAAAAGTCAAACCGGTTGGCTAGAAAGTAACAGAAAGTGTACAGTGGATAAGTACAAGTGTTAACTCCAAAAAACGTGTATTAATAAAAATATGCCGAGTGCCTGAAGTGCAGTTCAACAAAAAAGGTTTGCAAACTTATTTTAAAATAAATCAGGTTTTATAACCATTTAAATTTTGTGGGTTAATAATAATAAAATAATGATCCAAGCAATTTTAAGCAACGTTTTATGAAAACTCTCCCGTAGATACAACTTTAAATATAGCTTGAGAACAAAACTACAAACGAACTCGATCGTGACGTCACACATTTTCACACTCGTAGTATGGAGTGTATTTTGGGTAAGTCCAAAAATATGACTTTCAAGTTTCGATATGTCGTGGAGTATTTAGAATAGCATAGTGAATGTTTCACCAACGTTTCTATTATTAATCATTTGATTTTCAACAAAAGTAAAAAGTAGTAAAACACGCGATTGCCAAACTGAGGATGCTAAAATTGGCTACTTGGCTTGACTTGATTATCAATAGGTGACGTATACAGGGCCGTCTTAGATTGTGCTGGGGCCCTTGGGCACACAAAAACTAGGGGCCCTTTTGGAATATAAAGAAATTAATCTTAACAATTTTTGCACCATGATTTTTTTGGTAGTCAATTACATTATTTTATTACAGTAGGTATGTCATTAATAACATTAGTACGCTGCTGTTTTTTTTTATGATTACGATTATAGTTTCTTTCGGAATTTCTGTTAAGCAATCCTTCTATCAAATCCTCAAAACTCAATTTTCTGAAGAGTGTCACTTTCCAGGTTCATAATTATTGACACATTACTTAATCATTCTTAAGCTGCAAAATTGGAACGCTTCTGAATCAGGGCAGCGAGAAAAACGTAATGGACACAACCAGAATATTTTAAGGTTAAAAAAAAGTGCAATGGTCGATCCTTGGGGGCCCTCTGAGTTTAGGGGCCCTGGGCACTGGCCCCGTGTGCCCTTATGGTAAAGACGTTATTGGACGTATACTTAACGCAAGGAAAACCATATGGTTGTTTACCTTATTATTGTAATTTATTTTTTGGTACGTAGGTATGTTACAATCTGACACACAAGTCCTATTGATTTTTGCAATGACAAATATTTATATGTTCCTGTGAAAGGGCCAATTATTGTGATCGAAACCGCGAAAAGTAAAGTAAAGTAAATATATCTACACCTCCATATCCCCGAAAGGGTAGGCAGAGGCATAACCAGGGCGCCCACGACTAGTCAAAAACACTAGTCCCACATAACCAATTCCGGGCAAACTTATTTTTTTGTTAGAAAACACAGTTTCTATTTTTTTTGTTGCCCGACCCAGGGATCGAACCCGGGACACCTAAAGTCAAGTCTGACGGCGATCCGTTAGACCACACAGGCGATACCGCTAAAAGTAATTTTAATGAAATCAAGTCATTTTCAGGCATGATAATAACATACCCTGGCAAAAAGCCGTGTTCCCTCCGCGTGGACCAGCTCGATCGCAGTCCACCTGCCAACTTGGACAAAAGTGATGTTGAGCAAAAGAATTATTATCCAGAGATTGTACATTTTGGGATCCGGCCGCCGCAGCTGAGCTACGCTGGAAACCCTGAGTAGGTGTCATGTTTTTTTAAATGTTGCCCAATGGCGCAATTTGAACCTTTGACGAATCGCGAAATTTCTGATTTTCCGCTTTAAGTGATGATAATATGCCAAATGGTTTGAATGTCTGATGCTAGCAATTTTCTCTAAAATAGGAGGAGATGCCTCAATTCGACTGTTTAGTTTTTTAAGTGATTTAAATAAGTAACAGGCCTTCGTACAGAAGATTCAATGATGAACAATACGCAAGCAAACTTGGATCTTATGATGTGTATGAAAGGCTTATATTATACCCGATTTACTTAAAGGCTCACGCATGTCAATAAGAACTAAAACTTTAAACTTTGGTTGAAGGCTTGAATAGCGCTGAGCCTTTATAAAGTGCGAGTGAAATCCCGCTGTTTTAGCGCTGGTTTTATGATTGGCCGACGTTACTCTGCTATGAGTTGTTAGTTACCACTTGCCAGTAGCAGCTCGGTTGTCAACCAGCACGCTAATGGCGTTCCTACTTTTTAACGTGTATTTCTAAATATCAGGATTTTTTTTCTGTTGACTTTTATTAAATACTGTACAGAAAAATTGATCGGAAAAAATAAAGTTGCTATTAACGCTGGAACGATGACGCTGACTAAAATATCTATTGTACAGATATCAAAAAGCCTGGCGATATTACGTCAAATATCGTCACCTCATTGCCAATATGGCGAAGCCGACGTTTAAAGAGCGACAGAGGTTGGCTTCGAAGCAGGCGACGTTGCAAGAGATGAGGACCCAAAGCAAAATGAGGAGGGACGTCACTGTCGCCATATCCTCTGAAGGCTTCCACACCACGGGGCTCATGTGTGATGTTGTTCAGGTAAGTTGGAGCTTATGTATTAACAATATGACTTTGACTAAAATTTTTTAACACACCTGTTCTGGCTTATATGTGTTAAACATTATATAGTATATCTGGATGGCCGAGCTTTTCTCGGTATTTTTTTTAATGATTCCTAGCTAGATCGATTTGTCGCCCCCGAAACCCCCTGTATACAAAATTTCAAAAGTTCAAAGTTATTTGACGCAGGTCACACAGTTTTTGTGGTGTGACGGTGGAGGATGTATCTGCTTTAATGTCTACGTCGGATGCTTTATCAAATGCTAGGGAAAATCAAATATCGAGAAAAGTTGTATTTTATGTACCCAATCTCAATTTTTTTTATCTGAGAGAACACTTGGGTCTCCTGATGTTGTCACTCAACCGTGGCCTATAGAAAGCATAGATGTAATAGCTGCGTCTCTGTCCTGTGGCCGGGATATTAGGTCAATTGTGCAAATCTACCAGCTATTCTACCCTCCAGACCGGAACATAAGAATCATTATTGCGGTAGGAATAGGTAAAGCGGTGGATACCCGGGCAAGTTGCTGGACAGCATTACCACCAATAATACTGCGCTTCATAAAATAAAACTCGTTACATGGTAGTCTGCCCAAGATAAGAAAAAACTACTGCCTGCTTATCTAATCACGCGTAGATTAACCTTTATAAATGTAGGTTAACCTAAATAAATTTGTTTCAGCACGCAATGCTGATTCCAGTTCTCATTCGACATTTACGGTTCCACAAGTCCCTGGACAGCCTGGAAGAGAAGATCGGGTACGTGTTCAAGCAGCGAGCGCTGTTGCAGACCGCGCTGACCCATCCCTCGTACCGCGAGAACTTTGGGACCAACCCGGACCACGCCCGCAACAGTCTCACCAACTGCGGCATCCGTCAGCCAGAGTACGGCGACCGACGGATACATTACACCAGGAAGAAAGGTAACCGTTGCCCAAACTAGATCAACTATGCCTTGTACGTGTTAGCAAATTTGTGACCTCATTAACCTCAACGCACTGGACGAATTGAACTGTAGGATTTTCCAAAAATGCCTTTCTTAGGTTGATGACGTCACTGTTTTTTTAATGTGAACCAAAGATGTGTTTTAAATTTAGCTCGCGTTTTAAACTTTTTTAACCACGCTGCGGGAACTAAATAAGCAAGTTTACTAACACTTTTAAATTTTTTAATAAAAGAAGGGGACCGTACACTCATCCTTATTAGCTTTTTTCATAGAGCATCGTTAGTATAGGAAGAAGGTAGCGAAAGCAAGTCGTGTCTATGGTCTAATAATGGACGGCCATATTTACAGGTATCGTGACACTTATAAACATAATGTCGAAGTTCGGCAAGCTCAGCGAGACGGAGTCGGAGATCAAACACAACGAAAGGCTGGAGTTCCTCGGAGACGCGGTGGTGGAGTTCATCTCCTCCATCCACCTGTTCCGGATGTTCCCCGGCCTGGCCGAGGGCGGCCTGGCCACCTACCGCGCCTCTATCGTACAGAACCAGCACCTCGCGCAGCTCGCCAAGGTAACATACCATTATAAATAGGCTGATAGTGACAGTGATATTTCCTCTTCGAGAGCACAGATAGTGAAATGGAAGTAATTGATAATTAGAGTTATTGTTATTTCTGTTACAATGTTTTATTTTAACAAAAGGTGTAACGGTGTTGATTAAAATATGTACACTACAGCTGTAATTTTCCTTAATAATTTAATACGTGTGGCGAAATCAAACTACGTATGGTAGTTGCAAAAGCCAGAAAAGAAAAAGAAGAAGAATAATTTAATACGTAATAATAATGTGACCATGTTTTTTATTTTATTTTATTCCAACTCAAAGCTATCATCACTTAATCAAAATTATATCAAATGAAGCAAATCATAATTGTTTTAACAGTTCCTAATAGATACTAGACTGTTTGTATTTCGTGCAAAAGAGATAACGCTCTACGAAACTGAAATTAGCAGATTGTCTCTTTCCAAAGGTCGATGTGCAATATTTATCGTCGGGTATTGTAGTTTAGTTTAGTTGAGCTGTGGAACCCATCTGTGGATATACCACCAATAACTAACAATTTTGGTGGCGAGCTCTACAGCAGCAAATTCGATTGTTTTTATTTCGTACTAGCTTTCTTGCCCGTTGCCCGCGTGGTTGTTGGTCCCACAGGAACGTTTTTGCGAAATAAAAACTATCCTACTTGTTAATCCAAGTTACCCTCTATGTGTGCCAAATTTTATGAAAATCGATTCAGCACTTTTTGCGTAAAGGAGTAACAAATAAACAAAAAAATATACAACCTTTCGCATTTATAATGTTAGTAGGATTAAACAACTTACAAATGCAGGAATTGAAAAAATCCACACCTATTTTTAGACTTCAAAAGCAGTATGCTTAGGCCTGTCAGTAATTAATTTGATCGTTAGATAATACCAGTAGTAATATTTATTACGGTTCGTATAGAATATAGGTCTGGAGCAGTTCATGCTGTACGCGCACGGGTCGGACCTGTGCCGGGAGGTGGTTATGCGGCACGCCATGGCCAACTGCTTCGAGGCCCTCATGGGGGCCTTGTTCCTCGACGCCGGCCTGGAGGTAAGTTGTAAAAGGAAACAGCCTGACACCTTGAAGACAAATAATACTTAAGTACATAACAGTTAGCAAAAACACTGATTCCTTGGTGGATGTCAATATATAGACTTTCATAAACAAACACATAATAATTACGATGATGTTTTATTTGTCCATTGTGCTTTATACATACTATAGACTGCTTTTTGCCAATCAGATGCCCGACGATCAGCGAACAACCATACGGGTCTCCTGATGGTAAAATATAACCATGACCTATAGACACAATCGATGTTATAGGCGCTGTTAGTCCAGGCCGGCAAGTTAGGCCAATCGTGGAAGTCTACCCGAATATGGCGCTGTCATGGTGGTAGGAACAGATAAGACAGTGGACCCCTCACCAAGTAAATAGATGCATAGCACTGTACTATCAGTGGTCTTATTGGCCTATTTAATTCAACCTGCACTCGCCACTTACGAGCTGTCTGACACAAAAGCAGATGGTATATTTCTACTCACCAGATCCGGACCAACACGGGAAACTGACGATGTCCATAATCCCATGCCCTAAAAAAGTAACAATTGAGAATTATTTGTAGGTGACAGATCGTGTGTTCAGTTTGGCCCTGTGGTACAACGAGCCCGACCTCCTGGAACTGTGGACCAAGGACCGGCTCCATCCTCTCCAGGAACAAGAACCTTTAGGCGATAGACATTACATCAAGGACTTTGAGTTCCTGCAGAAGTTGACCAACTTCGAAGATTCTATAGGTAAATATTGAAACTGTTTTATGGTTTCCTTAGATTTAAAATACTTGACGTGAATAATTATCAACAGATAGCAATCCCAAAAAAATGTATTTTACTTCGAAGCGTTAGATAAATTCATCCTGATTTTTTTAACTGTTGTTTGGACGTCTTGCTTCATTTTTGATTCCTTGCCCAAAAATATGGTAGTTTGGTATTTTTCTAATGGAAATTGGACAAAAATCAGAAAAGTTTAACCTTACAGACGTCAAAAAATGACAGCTTGCTTCCTATAATAGCTATTAGTTTATTTTGATGAGAGGGAACTTGCAGAATGCGTGCAACATATAACTTATGTATTGTACATTATTCTTAAGCTTTATAATATTATTGTGTATAATTTCAATAGCGTATAAATAAATTTACATTAATAATAATTACACTAGTGTGTAAATAAAAATTACGTAAATAAATAACCGTCTTTTGCCTAAACAAGTAAAAAAAATACTTTTTGATATATTGAATTGTTTCGATCTTTGGCATTCGGTGAAATTTCATTATTATCATTTATATACACTCGCACTGTTTTACTTTTTGATTTATTTTAGAAGAGTTGGAGGATTTAAATATTGTTTTAAAATTTGAGCCGATTTCAAAATCATATTGTCAAAAATAAAGAAAAAGTATCGGAGTTAGGATGTGATAGGATGTTCGTGGTTAGCGGATTATTTCTAGTAATAGTCCAGTCAATTTAGCCCAAAAATAGGGGTAACCTTGCGTTAATTCCCAGAAAGATGAAAATTTACATAAATGTTAGGGACACCATTATTATCCACTTGAGTGCCCCTGTCAACTACTGGTTGCAAAAATAAAAGCGCAAAGTGCCCGCGTCAACCACTAGTTGACAAACGAAAACGCTCAAAGCGCCCGTGTCAACAAGTGGTTGACACGGCCCGTGCGACAGATAAACACAAATATATCGTCAGTGTATTGTATTTTTGCTTGTCATTTAGTCTATTCTAGGATATATTGTTTATGGTATGAATCATAAAATAATAAAATAAATAAAAGAAAACATTAAATACTTTTTGGTTAATCGTTCCGTGACATTCCGTCGTCGTTGTATTGTGTTGTGTCGGGTTTAATGTGGGTTTCATTGTGTTGTGGCCATTAAAAAGAACAAAAAGTAATTGTGTTGTGTATTATTGTGTCTCAGGGTACGTGAATCTTTTCCAAGAAGGTATGTAAATGACTATCCCATAGAGACATTTTACAAGATACGGCGGATACATTTTGGCGCTCCAAACATCGAAATTATTGCATCATTTTTTATCAATAATGACAATATTTTCGTAGTGAATGCTATTTAGAAGTTACATCAGGTAATCATTTATTGTTTTTAATGTAAATTACAAGTTAAAATGCAATAATAATGCAATAATTTTCGATATTTAATTAGCCTTGTACGCGGTCGCATGTACTACATCGTTCATGGCGGCCGATAATGGTAAGGATTTAGAGGCCTGTACATAAATAAATATGTATGGGCGAGTGTATGGTTTTATTTTTTATCATATTAACTACTATCTAAATAACATAATTAAACATTAAAAATCATAGGTCATCGCTTTCATTTTTGAGGTATTGAGCTTCTAATTGCAACACGAGCATAAAAAAAGACTTTATCTCAACTTCAACACAGTGTAACTCAAATCTTGTGTGTGTAACAAATACAAAAGATAACATTGTTTAGCTAATTTCATAGTAAATCAATAAATATAACACTTGACACCCTTTCAAAACAAACTTGAGTCACAAGAACCGATTAAGTGGAATTCGGCGCGCGCGTCGTTAACGCAAAAAACAGCGGGGCACTCTGTGGGTGATCCGTATTTGTTCAAGGGCACTCTAGCCGGCCTTGGCCGCGGTCCACGGGCATTCAAGCGGTTATGAAATTGTGAAAAGTCCCCATCGATCCCATGTCTGCAAATTATTTATTTAAGGTCAAAGGTAGCAAAATGGGTACTTTGAATTTTTTAGCGAAACAGTTAGTTTTACGATAAAAATATGTCAGACAAAAATTGTAGATCATGCAATTATCTACAAAAACTGTCTTTACGCTTTTTTCATAACACTAACCATTTTTGAGAAATAACAATTACAAAATTTTCTTATGCTGTATTCTCCATACTAGGCATGTCATGACTAAGCTGCCTAAAATATCATTGAGCTTAAGTTATCAACTCTTCACTAGAAACTCAAATCACCAACGGAATTCGCTTCTTCTGTTTGTATTTAGAGTTCCAAAAAAAGATTACTTCCATAGACAAATTACGTTACTTATCTGTTGCAAAATAAACACACAATAAAAAACGTTTCCAATTAGCTTGCCTTCCTCCAACCGCGGCTTCTGCTCACTAACATTTTTATCGTGTATGTTACCTGGTTCTGGTGTGGCTTGGTAATCAACTAGACCCAGAACAATGGGGTTTTAAGCACGTAAACAATGTGTTTTTTAGAGGCTGTTTTAGTCTTCTCCTCCAGATGACGACGAAATTGACCATCACTCGAAATGTCAACACCGAGTATACCAATGCAGGCTGTGGCAGTAAGGGAAACGCTCTCAAATCGAGGAGATTTTTTTTCGAGATGCGACAAAGCCAGTCTTTTTAGCGGAAAACGCGCCAACTTCTGTCTTACTAAGGTTAAATTGCACCAGATGCCCCAAAAAGAAATTTCAGACAAAAAATTGTCAACTTTAGACACAAGTTTGTTCCGGCTCTTAATGACATGTTCCCGAGATATATTATGCCGGCCGAAGTATAAGGCTTCCCCAGCTGTGTTGTCTGCATAGCAATGAGTGTTACTAATTTGCAATATGTCATGGTAATGATGGCTTTGCGAAATTTTCTTAGACAGCATTGGCGAGAGACCAAAACGCTCTTGTTCCCGAAGGTAACAGGGCCAATTTCTCGCATATTCTGCCAATGTGCTCGGACTTTGCCGTAGCAAAGGCTCTTTTGAAGAACCTAAAAGCAAAGTAATACTCTTTTTTAAGCGAGCTGGTGTTCTCGTCACAAGAACCAATCCACATGCTTCTTCCACCTCTACCTTACCTTCTTAATTCTATTTTTGCAACTGCAAAAAGGGGTGTAACTCAAAATGCGGCTGAAAAAAGCCTACTTTTTAGGCTTATTTTGTTCACTAGCATCAAGCTAGTTGGTGTTCATTTGTCAAGGTCAATCGCGAATCTCTAAATCAAAAATTCGCATCAATGGCGAAACAAATGATGTATCGCTGTTAGTACAATTTACGTCAACTCAAAAGGATGAGGAAGAAGATGAAAATGGAGAGAGAGGGAAGAAGATGGAGGGAAAGAAAAAGAAATAATTAATGACGTCTGAAAAGAAGAATTTATTAAACTTTACTGTTAAAACCGTGGAATAGGCCTATATTGGAAACCACATTAAAAAAAACGCGCCAGGTACACTACCTCATAGGTGGTGGGGAAATATGGAAATAAAAGACAATACAGCCATAAGAAAATTTTGTAATTATTTTTTTCTTAAAAATGGTTAGTGTTATGAAAAAAAGTGTAAGGACAATTTTTATAGATAATTGCATGATCTACAATTCTTGTCAGACATATTTTATCATAAAACTAACCGTTTTGCTGAAAAATTAAAACACTTATTTTTGCAACCTTTGAGCTTGAATAAAAAATTTTGCAAATATAGGATCGATGAGGACTTTTCACAATTTAATTACAAAAGTGTCCCTAACATCTATGCATTTTTTTATCTTTTCGGGAATTTTTGCAAGACAAATGTCTAAATTGACTGAACTATAAATTTTGTTATTGTTAAGGATATACCCAATAGAGTTGCACATATGGCCTAAGACCCGGCTTCAAGATCTTGATGAAAAAGGTGTGTTCTTAGAGACACCTGCTGTCACTAGGGGCGTCGTTTGCTTGTCTACTATTACCTAACACTAAAATGTTTAAACCAATATTGTTAGAGTTATTTGGCAGACCGTTTTTGAAAGTAACGATAAAACACAGGCGTCCAGTTCAAGCACATCCGTCTGCTGGCGCGCGCGTTCACGGACCGCTCGGTGGGGTTCACGAACCTCACGCTGGGCTCCAACCAGCGCCTGGAGTTCCTCGGGGACACCGTGGTGCAGCTCGTCGTCTCCGACCGCCTCTACAGGCACTTCCCCGACCACCACGAGGGACACCTCTCCGTGTGTACACAACACATTTCCACACTAACCTATTTTTTTACTAAGAAATATTTATATTATTGTTGTAACTAAAGACAATCAGTATTCGATTTTGTCGTTATAATTTTCAATAGTCAGCCTAATGATAAAATGAGAAGGTCCTAACTTCAGAATTGGCGAATTTTTCTAAAAATTTCATCTCCTCTATAAATTAAGCACTCTTCTTTAGCATAATATAACTACGTCCGTATGCCACATATATGCTAAGTTTTCGCAAAATCTGTTAATGGCTAGCACTAGTACGGCAGCAGAAATAGACAAGGCATCAATAGCAACTCAAGCTAGCTGCTGTACAACCTCTCGGGCTGAGCACTCTGCTCGGCCCACAAAGCCCGGTGAAGTTGTAAAAACCGCGAGGTTGACAACACATTAGTCATTCCAAAAAAAAAAAAAAATGCTGTACAACATTTGTATCACCTAGAAAAATAAAACTGCAGTGCACTTTAGTTGCATCATTGAATATATCAGAGATATATTAAAAACATTTGCATTGTACTTTAGTTGACATCATTGATATATTATTTAGTGATATATTAAAAACACTTACAATGTACTTTAGTTGACATCATGGATATATTATCTAGTGTTATATTAAAAACACTTTCAATCAAATCATTTAATGTAATTTGTGCAGTGATATATATTTACATATTATTATCAGCTGCTGCGGTCGTCGCTGGTGAACAACCGCACCCAGGCGATGGTATGCGACGACCTCAACATGTCGGCGTACGCGATGTACAACAATCCCAAGGCCAAACCCACTACCAAGAAACATAAAGCTGATCTTCTTGAAGCCTTCTTGGGAGCACTTTTCATAGATAAGGTATTGTTCTTCTTCAATTAAATTCGTAACTGTAGTTTCGTAAAAAATGTTTTTAAATATTTTATACAGATTTGTTATTTATTTTTGGTATTGCGCGAATTTTTTTTTGCCATTATTATTATAATATATTTATTATATTACTATTTAATAACCAACAACTAAAACTTTTATCTTAAATTAAATGATTACCTTCAATTTTGTGAGGATAGAGTGACCTTTAAACATCCTTATAACATCGTAGCCACAGATTGACACTATTGGGCATTGTCACCTTTAGTGTTCATAGGCCTCGGGTATATCTAACCATGTACCCTGCCTCTCACATGTCGTTATTTTTCCCCGCGTTGGTCCAGATCCGCTACGTAGAATAGACCATTTTAGTCCTGCCAACCAGCACGAAACTGGCGAGCATAGGTTAAGTCATTACCTAAATAACCACTGGTTTGGTCCACCTTCTTACCGCCTATTCATACCACAATGTCTCGGTTATTTTTCGGTCCGGATAGTAGCGTAGCCAGTCGACTCACACAATGGCTTAACATCCCGGACACTCCTAAGTGACGCACTTATAACATCTATGGTGACTATGGGCCACGGTTGTCTCCTATCATCAGGAGACCCCAGTGATTTTTCGCTGATCTCTCTAAAACAAGGAAATGAAGAAATGATAATTTGAGCAATTTCCAATGTTGTAACATGTTACAGAACCTGGAGTACTGTCAGACGTTCTGCAATGCGTGCCTGTTCCCGCGCCTGCAGGAGTTCATCCTCAACCAAGACTGGAACGATCCCAAGTCCAAGCTGCAACAGTGTTGTCTCACGCTGCGCTCCATGGAGGGCGGAGAGCCCGACATACCGCTCTACAAGTACATAACGTTTTATATAATAATACGAATACCTGTTATAGCCTTAAGTTTTCATATGTATTTAACTATGCATATACACACAGACATATTATGTGTATAAAGTATATATTTTGCAGTGTCTTTTTGTTTTATATAATAGAGTTATAACTTAGTAAAACATCTATGAGTTTTTAAACGAACAGATGGTACATTGTATTAAAGTCTTTGTATTTTAACAAACGAGTACTGAGTATGTCTCTCGCATATTTCCAATACTGACAGAGTGAGATGTAACGTTTGTAGCGATTGGCACTACGCCTTTGTTCTCATTGTCAAACTGGAATGGCGCGTTCTGATTGGTTGAAATTAACTTTATGTTGATTATGTGGACCAATAACAATGCAGTACATTTCTTTGGTTCTCGTTTGTTAAAAAAATATAGTATAGGAATTGTAAATTTTTAGTCATACATTTAAATTTCTCAACATTGATTTCTGGATAAGTTGAATGTTAGTGATATGCAAATGCACTACGACATTGACAGTTTACTCCGCTAGGTGTAAATAGTGAATTAATTTTATCAAAACTAGTTTATGCCCGCGTATCATTTCAAGCTGCCAATATAACCACTACTTCTTTAACTGAAAATATTTCTGCACTTTTTCGTCAAACTTTGGCGAAACAGTTTAATTTTTTACTCTTAATTTTTTTACTTAAATAGTACTTGTAAATGTTAAAGAAAATCGGCGAATGTCTTTAAGCTGCCCCTAACATCAGCTAATATACAATTCGGAAATATAATAAATATTGTTTCCCAGGGTGATCGAGTGCCTGGGCCCGACGAATACGCGCGTGTACACCGTGGGCGTGTACTTCCGCGGGACGAGACTGGCGGCCGCCCGGGGACACTCCATCCAGGAGGCCGAGATGAATGCTGCCGAGGCCGCACTGGGAGCAGCCCACGGTAACTATATGTGTATTCGTACTGGACAATCGGAGACGATTTTTCGTTAGAAGATAGCGAACAAGCAGACGATTCTTCCCCGTGTTGGTCCGGGCTCCTTTGCAGAATAGACCATCTGCCTTCCTGCCAGATAGCTCGTAAAAGGCGAGCATAAACTTACCGTCACTAACACCGTTACATCTGACTAAGTGGTAGAGTTTCGCAGCGACTCACCCGGATTGGTACCACCGCCTTACCTATTCCTGCCGCCATAACGTTATGACGTGTTCCGGTTTGGAGGGTAAGGTGGTAAACTTACTTTTGCTCGAGGCCTAACATCCCTTTGGTGTGTCTAGGCGGCGTGAGTTTCTTACCATGAGAAAATCCGTCTGCTTGTTTGCCTTCCAATATCATAAAAAAAATTGATGAAGGACAACCTTTGCTAATAGACACCACGAATGCTACTGGTTTTGTTAGTTTATGGTCATGATCTCAAGTTATGTGTGCAAGTATAATGGCTACCTTACCCTACTGAACGGAATAGAACAATGGTGAGCATTAACAGTATGGCAGCAGGTAAGGCATACATATAATATATAGATAAGACAGTGGTACCATAAATATATGTTACCCTACTAGCTGTTGCCCGCGGCGTTGCCCTCGTAACGTTAATGGACCCATAGAAACAGTTTTGCGAGTAAAAACTATCCTATGTGTTAATCCAAGTTTCCCTTTATCTGTGCCAAATTTTATGAAAATCGGTTCAGCAGATTTTGCTTGAAGGAGTAACAAACAAACATACAAAGTTTCGCATTTTGTAGTATTATTTTTATATAGCAATTCGAAATAATAGAAAAACGGTTATAATAAACGTTATTGTTTTATTACAGAATTGTTTCCACAACTGGACCATCAGAAGCGAGTCATCGCGAAACGAATACGAAAGAAAAAATCTCGCACAGACGGCAAGGATAGCCCGCCTAGACCAGAAAAAGAAGTTGCTCTCAAACGAAAAGGTTTTGAAGATACAGTTCCCAAAGCATACAGATTGGAGTCCAAGGACGAGAGCTCCGATGAAAGCAGCGTTCTATCTCTTTCTGATGCAGAGCAAAATAACAGTAACGTTTCAAATGAAGATTCAGGCCTCGACAGTGATTCCGACCCCGACCAAGATAAGTTTGAGAATATCAAAGTAAGTAGTCTCTTAAGCGATATGGAAAAACTGAAAGAAGATCTTATAAAGCGTAATGAATATGAGAAGTTGAAAGAGAAATGTCAAAAGTCAGACTCTGATGGTGATTAGGTTTTTGGTTCAAAACTATATAAACGATGCAAACAGAAATTTTACAAAACGTAAATCTATTTTGTTTTTGACGTGACAACGTCTTATAATTCGATGGAGCCGGCTGCACGCACCAAAAATCATGACTCGTGCGTTGTTACCTCGCTCTGAGGCGTTCCATTTAAGGCTTGAAGTGCAAGCGAGAGCGCGGAACGAGCGACAAAGAAGCACAATCGGCCTCCGTTGTTATGACGTTGTCACGTTTTAAATATCGTCAGTTAACCGATTTTACAGATAACTGCTTTTTATTTATCTGAATATATGTGAAAGAATGAGCGATTTGACTAAAATTATTTTGATAAAACGTGCAAAGTAACTCAGTTTGCTAAACGACATTACCTTTGTGTTGAAATTTAATATAATCTTTAGATTAAGTATAGAACAACAAAGTTTTCGCTGACGGAACATATTTAAATGTACCTAGTCAAATTACAAATAAACCGATTTTAATTTCAATATTATATCGTCTATACACAAAAATTTAAGAGTTTAATAAATTTAAGAGCAACGCGAAATTAGCAAAATTGAGGCTTATTGTAAGTGTAGGTCGTTTTTGCTTACGAACGGTAGCTTTTTGTACGAATAGTCTAAATCTAACTACGGTCATTCGTAGTCTATTGATAACTCAAAGCATTTTGTGTAACCATGAGCACTGCTCGTTACTTTTAGTTGAACAACCAATGGTTATACTAACTAATGGCTAAAGGAACCGGGCATTAATATACTAAACAATTAGTATTTTTCTCGATTTTGCCGGGTCTCCACCATTAGATCCTTGGTAACAATGACGTAAATACGCTCTATCAAATAAAAAATATTTTTTAAATCGGTTTAGAAATGCCGAAGAAATCGATTAACTTAAATAAAATTGTAGGAGTTGAACATATAACCTTCTCCTTTTTTAAAGTAAATAAAACTTCGAGACAGATCTCGTTTTTGAAGTCGATTTAAAATGTGGAGATGTACTTACGGCCGCACTTAGAGATGTCAGTTATCTTTTAACCAGGCATTAAGTAGACATTTTCAATAAAAAATGAAACGTTTTTTATTTACTGATTAAAGGATATTTGACGTCGCTAACTGCAGTCGCTAACTGTATTTTTTTAAATGCAATAACAATAATTCTAATTATGTTATCTTTCATTGTTATATTAGACGAAGTGATTTCTTCACTGTAAGTAGGCTACAACGAATTATTGATGAAGCTAATAAAACTACATATTATATTATTTTACTTTGAAATACAAAAATATATTACAATTCAAAATAAACTATACCTACCTGACCATACTATGCGATACCTAAGATTTATAAAGTATACTCCTGTCGGAAAGGAACTATCAAATGGCCCTTAGTTGTTTCTATTTAAATTGGCTCAATGTTCATACCAATTGATTTTATTGATTATGATCTAATGAAGTCTAATTATATTCTATGCATTACATTAAAAATACAAAGATAGCGTTTAATTTGATCTTAATTACTGGCAAATTATTTAAATATAAATTAAACAGCAGCTGAATAACAACATTTTATGACCATAATTTTGATTTTTTGTAAATGAGTGAGTGAATGATTACAGTATCACTGACATATAAACAACTATATTCTACAAATGAATGACATCTTATTTGTTTTTATTGAAGTCTGGAAATTTAACATTAAACAAATATTTTTTATACTTTAAAAAATAATAAACATTCTTTGCTTGCTTTTTAAAATTCTTTTTAATCAGTTTTCTCCTAACTATCTTCGTAACTCATTTAAATTCTTACATTCTCCTGATTCGCCTTGTCGTTCAAATGTACGTACTCTGTCGCTATACCCTTCTAGTCATTCTGCTGCATATTCCCATTCATTCACAGTCCATGCTGTAAGGTTGTGGAACTCCTTACCTTATGTTATTCGTGGCAGTGAAACTCTTGATTCTTTCAAGAAACATCTAAAAGAGCATTTCTTTGACATAGCTTAGATTCTCAATTCGTTCATATAATTTTACTTTAGGTATATGTTTAGTTTAATTTTGTTTATCTGTTTTGTTAATTTTTTTTTTATTTTATGTGTTTTAATTCATTCAATAGTATATATATTTAGTTAGTAGTTTATATATCTGTACACCAAGTCTACTTATTTTATTTTATTTAGTACTTTCCTTTTACGGGTTGGCTGGAAGAAATTTATTTTATTAGAGATAAGCTCGCCTT
>NJDC01010821.1:200859-224065 GCA_002245475.1 Calephelis virginiensis | reverse complement strand
TATGACAGGAATACTATGAACTCTTACTCGCGTAAATATTGGCACATAGGTACCTGACTCTCTCTCTCTCTCTCTGTTCCTCTAAGGCAATTTGTACCTGATAAGGACTTATCTCTCCCACGTTTTGTTGTACATGTACTTGTACATAATAAATCTATGGTCATGTGACAGAGTGAGATTTGGCGGCAACGAGGAAATATATGGTACGCTAATTTCTGCGTGATTATTTCATTTGTGCACTTCCAATGAACAAAATTGTACAAAATGCCACTAAAATTAGTTAATTTCACTCAATATAAAACCCTATGTATTTTTTGTTAATTTGCATCTTTCTGAATTAATAAATAAATTAATGAATAAATTTTCAGTTCATACGTCGTAAGTCACATGTTATAAGTGAAAGTCATGTCAGGGTCTTGAGTAAAACGGTGGCTTCGTTACTCAAGCTTATTTAGTGAAATTTGGCGGCAGCGAGGAAATACACCATACATTAATTTCTTATAAATGTTTCCACTATGTCTGAACAAAATTTAACTAATTGTCACCTAAATTAACTAATTTTACTCATAATTTACACAAATTTCAATAGTTACAAAAAAATATAACCATTTTTTTCACGATGGCGCCAAAACTCGTATTTCTTTTTATCTTAATTTGACCCTTTTTGGGGCCGGCTAAGACCGTTATGCCATGCTGCCATGTTATACTTGTGGATGAAATTCGACCATAACCGTAATAATATCTTTATTGTTCACAAAACATTATCACAAACATGAACATACAGATAATACAGTACAATGGGTGAGCTTATCTTCAGCAACAGAGACTTCTACCAGCTGACCCGTAAATAGGAAAAACAGAAACAAACATAAACGTAGACACTAGACAAGTGTAGATGAGGGGTTTCAAAAATTGGGCACAACAGTCAAAAACTATGCTTTAAAATTTCACATTCACGTATTGTAATATTTAAAAAAGGGATTCAAAAGTAAATATATGAGGATATAATATCGAATAGATAATAGATAGATCGTAAAAACATCAACGCTGTCTACAGATATTTTTAATTTACTTAATTATCTCTAAATTTATTGATAATGACGTATAAAATAAGCATATTTTTGTAAAATTTTTCATACTTTGGATTCATATTATATTAATAAATAAAACTATACATCTTAAGATTTGTCTGAAAATTACACATACTCGTATCATATATTTATTTAGAAAAATGTATTCTATAGTAGGATACTAGATAACAAACCTGACCATGATTTTTTTTCGATTCAGTTTGCACATACCTTCGCATACCGCCGAAAAGAGACCACGTCGATGCAAGTTTTTAAAATAGCCGCCATTTACATTTGACATTGCCATTTTTTTCAATAAAATGGGAAGTGTTTGGTAGTTAATCTATTTAAAACTGAGGTAACAAAATCGAAATGTCCGGAATTTCACAACTTAGGTTTCGCTAAAAATTGATAGCTTAGAACCAAATTACGAACATTAAGTTAATGGTAAACAATAAATTATTTTATCGGATTACTGAATTTATTTGTAACTAAATACTAATAATCTGCTAGTATTGTGTTCAAAAGTACCTAAAATAACATAATATACGTTTCCAATTTCCATGACATCGAGATTCAAAAGTAACCCTCCTTTAGGAAATCAAAATTGACAGCAAAATATATTTCCAGCACTTTTCGAATTTTTATTTGTATCCCAACCACTAATAACGCCAAATCTACTGAACCGATTGCAACAAAATTTGGCTTACTTTTAGTTATGGGAAGATTAGCCTAAGAACTCATGGAACGGTTTCTTCCCGATTAACTGCGATTTTATTTCAAAAAAACCTCACGAGACCGGTAATTTGTTCGGTCATGTCATAGCCGTCGCGGTTGAAACTTGAAATCATCGCTCGCAAACTTGTTCGATTCTATGACCGGGTGACCACTGCCGCTGGAACCAACCACGAGCGCTGCGGTTGTAAAAAATGTGAAATGTGCTCTTACTTTTGCATTATAGTACGAGTCATGACGTCACCTGCCTGCGAATGCGACTGCGATCGGTGGGAACAAGTTTTATGCTTTGATTACGTTGTAACCATGCACCTTGTATTTTGCGTCACATAAAAATTTTAAATTGATTTTTTTAATTTTTAGTTTTTTCATAGATCGCAAGCGTTACCGACAACGAACTGTTTCTCAAAATTTCGCTGGTGCTTTAAAAGTAAGCTTTATATATTAATCTGAATGAACCTCCGACAAAGCCTACTTATATGTAGTAATGTAGCCCAGAACCATCTCGATCACGCCAACTTTCGAAAAAAAATATAGCATCGAAATTAGTCCATCCCTTCAAAAATTATAATGCCACAGACAGACAGACACACACAGAGTGAAAAAAAAGGGGGGGGGGGATAAATACTACCCTAATCGAGGTGATTTTTGGTTACGTTATAGGTTTTGTCGGGGTTACTTTTTTTTTTTAATTTTAGGCTATTTTCCCCGTTTCGTTCCGTGCTCCTTTTTGCAGAATAGACCACTTTCCTTCTTACTAGGCAGCTCGTAAAAGGCGAGCATAGGCGAGAAGAGAACTAACACCATGACATCTGACTAGGTGGTAGAGTTTCGCAGCGACTCGTCCATATTCTTGTACGGAGACGTCCGGAGATCGTACCACCGCCTTCTCTATTCCTGCCGCCATGTCAGTGCATGCCGTTAAGGTGTTCCGGTTCGGAGGATAAGGCAGCCGGTAAACTTGGATTTACTCGCGGTATAACATGCCGCTCAGGTTGGCAACGCATCATTACCATCTTTAGAGTCGCTAGGCGGCGTGAAATTCTTACCATCAGGAAATCTATCTGCTTATTTGCCTTCCAATACCAAAATATAAAAGGAAAATAAAAATTTTAACAATACCTGCCCGTCTAATTGTTATTAAAAAAGTAAAGTTTAATAAAATTAAAAAGAACTAGATGCACAATCAACCGAAATAAATGGCAACACAATTCACAAAATGGAGCCATGTACGTCTATCTTTCCGTTAGTCTAATTTTTTACTTTATTTTAATTAAGTGAGTATTATTGTTAATAGCATGAGACAATTTATTGATACGCGTAGATAAATATGACCAAAATGTCATGCATATGGTGACGTTTGGCTCGGCATTGTATCTTTATTCTTTTTCTTATTAGAAATACCTAAAGTAGAATATTTCATTCGATTTGGTCTAATAATATAATAGCAGTAAAACTAAAAAAGAAATAGTAAAACTGGAAAGTATGTTGCATTTTGTACCTAAATGCTTTTTTAAAAGCATTTTGTTCATCTCTGTTAATATCTTAGGAGGCCCTAACCAAAACTACAAAATAATAATTAATGTACCGGCAACTCTTATGAACACGTATTTATGAACATACTGTAGTCTATCTTAATTTTTATGAAATGAAAACTTCTTTAACGGCGTTGCGCAATTTTTTGGAATGGGTAAAAACTTCTAAACTCGCATCAGGAAACGTGACCTGATCGAAAATTCGTAAGACGGCGCAGGGCGCTTGTGCGAATGTTCATGTTGTCATGTTTGTGTACGATAGCACAATAAATGAATATTGTATTCTACCACATAAATTATAGTACTTTCATATTAATAATTAAAGCAATTCGTGCAAAATTATTCCTTAACCATTCCAAAATATCAAAAATACACAACGTTAATATCCAAGTTTTCACTGCTTCCGACACTCCCGGAGTGCAACCCGTCGTTTCTTTGTTTTAAAATCTTAACAAATTTTTAATTATTTTTAACATCAGAATGTCAATGAAGTCCTCTTCCTGTACTCTTCTTATTTTACTTCTATGAACACCAGACTAACATAATTCACTTCACATGGCAATCAAAACAAACAATAAAGTAGTTCTTAATTTATTATACATAATTATCATTAAATTATTTACATCGTAATAAATCTTATATTACCATTTGTTTGTCTCTCATATTAGCATTCAATTTCAATAGCTCTATCTACAGTTAGAAATAGGCTTACTAGTTTAGTAAAATATTTTTATTCCATATAAAAAAATAACATAAGATGCCTAGTTACATATGAAGTAGCACCAGGCGGTTTCATTTTGCTGTTTTAGATTCAGGTCGTGAACCTCTTGAAGTCTCACCTCAAAAACAATAACATCTGACATCACACCATGTTAACTATTGCAGTGATACTCAGCACTATAATTAATGTTATTAGTCTCAATTTTGGTTCACATCTTGATTTCAGGTAAATTCAGTCAACTCATTCGGCTCAATATGATTTTCATCTGCATTAATAGCACTGAGTACAGAAGATGCACTGTTGTACAAAATGCAATTACACTTGATTAAGAATCCCGTGTATTTTATTGTAAGTAAATTATTGGAATTGGCCGTATGACAAAAAAGCGCAGAAAGTTCTTTAATTGAAAAGGGAATTTTCTTACTTAATACCTAACTAGACTTCGCTGTTGCTTCTCTAACTTTTAAATCTTTCTCTCTGCCTCAGGATCCACTTGAACTGTATGTCCAACTCTCAGACATACTTATGATACAAGTTTCATCAAACATAGTCCGGACGTTGAAGCTCAAGTCCAATACAGAAAAACAAACAGATTTTTGCACTGAAAATATTAGTTTGCATTTAACTAAATAGATCTATTATTTTAAATTATTATTTACTTGCATGCAGATGTATTGATTAATACATTAGGTGTCTGTATATACACAAGAAAATTAAAAATATACATAACTAAGCGTATAGGAAAATCACCTCAATATGTTTTAAATCACATCAACATGGTTCAAATTATATCAACATGATTTAAATTACATTAACATGTATTAAGTTGCATCAACTTGCAAACTCTTTTCCAGCATTTCTTTGTCTGCATGTATCATTTTGTGACGACGTAAATTGGATGGTTCAGTAAAACATCTGTCACATACGTCACATCTGAACGGTTTCTCTCCTGTATGAGTCATTCTATGTTGGCGTAAATTAACAGCCTGACTGAAACACTTATCACATATATCACATTTGTAGGGTTTTACTCCAGCATGAATTAATTTGTGTTGGCGCAAATGAACTGATTGACTGAAACACTTTTCACACTCATCACATTTATATGGTTTCTCTCCAGTATGAATCAATTTATGTTGACGCAAATGAACTGACTGACTAAAACACTTTTCACACACATCACATTTGAAAGGATACTCTCCAGTATGACTCCATCTATGTTGACGCAAACGACCAGGCTGATTGAAACACATGTCACATAAATCACATTTAAAAGGTTTCTCTCCAGTATGAATCCATTTGTGCTGACGCAAGCTAGACAACCGAGTGAAACTATTCGCACATACATCACATTTGAAAAGTTTTGTTCCACTATGAACTAATCTGTGTCGACGTAAAGCATATGACCGACTGAAGCACATGTCACACTCATCACATTTGTAAGGTTTCTCTCCTGTATGTGTCAATCTGTGTTGTCGCAAATGAGATGACTGACTGAAACATATCTTACACACATTGCATAAATAACGTAGAGTGTGAATGTTTATATGAAGTTGTAAACATTTTTTGCTGTTGAAAACCTTGTAACAAACATCGCATATGAATGTTCTTTCTTCTTTTGCTTTGGCACTGGCATTTGTTTTTTTGCGTCTTTTAAATGCAGAAGATTTTTGTTTCTTATAGGGTGGTTGTTGTAACAATTGCAGGTTCTTCTGTATAGCTGCTACAATTTTCTCATCCTCGTACGGCTCATCTGAAAATTATACAAAATCTTATTTATTTAAAATTTATGAATAAGTGTCCAGAGATGGACTTAATACATGGCATTCTCTACAGTCAACTTAGCACTATTCAAGATAGTAATTGAATTAGTTCACAGGAAGATTGAGTATTTTTAAAAACATAAACAATGAACATTAAAAATCAAAGAGATTAATAGAAAGAAAACATAAAAAAACATGCATACATTTGCTGAATACTAAATAACCCATTTATTTTTAATGTTAAATGGAAGAATAGCCAAAAATGATTAATGCAATTTGTTGTTGCCTTATTACAAATTCATAATAATGTAGAACAATAGTTCGTATTGATAGTTTTATAATATTGTAAGTTGTGCACGAGTACCACTTGTGTGGTCTATGTGAACAAAGTAATCTCAATCTATCATTTTATCAAAAGCAGAAGACTAAGCATGGCAGTTGGAACAGTTTCAGCGTAGGATTAAATGTTTCATAGATTAAAATGTTACTCCTGTTAATCCTGTCGCTTAATTATTTCTAAGTAGTAGGCAGGCTGAAAGGAACAGGGTTATAGTTTCTATCATCACCAATAAATTTAGTTCCATGCCCTAGCTCATATTTGTTGAAGAGTTTTCTTATTGGGTGACTAATCATAATAAATCCACGATTTGTCTAAAACTTTTCCTATGGAAATAGAGATGTTTTGTTGAGATCAAAGTGACAATCTCCAGGTCTTTTCAGTTTGTACAGCATTTTAAGACAATTCAGAATGATGAATCAAAATATATGATAGTAAGTTTAATTTATCCATGCTCCACACAAACTGCAGCGCATGGTACCAGTGAAACAATATGATTTATCCACTATCAAATAATAGCTTTAATTCTCTTATTTATAGTGTGAAAATAATATGGTGTGTGCCACACTTCCTAAGTAATACACAATCTTTCCTAATATCCATATTGAAAAATGATTGAAAAAATTTGTTTTTTTATTTGCACTCCTGGCCAGATCAAATTAGGGTACAAGATTCGCAGAAATGCACATAGATTACTACTTTTAGCTTGAAATTGTGGTTTTCAACTTAAAGCCAGTTTTGAGCTGTCTTGCCTGAATTATTCATTTCAAAGTAGGCAACAGTTTCACAGTTTACACGTTGCTAAAACTAGCCCACAAAAAATATAATCAGAGTAACCCTTTCGCTGCTACTGCAATTAATTATTTAACCTTGAACATCATTTTTACTTTAACGGTTTGAAAGCTTCAAATAGGTAATAAAATAAATGTTTAAGTTATATTGACAATATTAGGCCTTGCTTTTTTAACATCATATTATCAATATAATTATAATGTTTATTTTATTACTAGAAGCTTTTAAACCATTAAAGCAAAAATGATGTTCAATTATAATTAATTAACTGCAGTAGCAGCTTAGCAGCTAAAGGGTTACTCTGATTTTTTTGGCTAGTCTCAGTGACATTGGTTTACTTGCTGTTTACCAGTGACTTCAACAGAGCAAAATAGATTTTCATTACCCATAAAAGTCCCTAGGGGTTTGATTTTTGAAAAAAAAGTAACATATGTTTGAACTCATATCTTTACCTGTATTCATATCAAATTTCATTACAATCGGTTCAGGTCTAGCCATAAAAGAGCAACAGACAAACTTTCGCATTTATATTATTACTGTACATTATAAATATGTTAACTAAACTTACCATTTTCAAAGTTTCTAATATCCGGTTTCACCTCTATATGTACCAAATCTTCCTCTGGCTCTTCAGCACTCTCTTCACTCTGGAATTCTGTTTTTACTTTAACTGAGTCCACATTCTCTTCTGGAAATTTATAGGTATCATTAAAAGATTTTTTGATTTCAACAATGACTACTTAGAATACTTCATATTGGAACTGTGATACTTGTAGAACCTTGGACAAGAATGATGGGGTTTACTTGTAAACTTATTTACATAAAAGGCTATAAATCCTAACTTCAATTCGGCAAAAAAACTTTAACATCTTTGGATAGATATATTTCTTTTCTTTTTGTATTAAACATCAACAGCAAGACAAAACTGACCAAGCAGCAACTATGAGTTACGTCAATGTAGGCGACCATTCAACAATTTTACTCTGTTGTTTAGTTTATATAACAAATTTTTATAATTTTTTTGGTTATGCAATCTTTAATATTATATACTGCCTCCAATGTTATTCATACTTATTATTAATTACTTTCTCTAGATCACCTCAACTAATGGCCACAATTGAGAACCAGTGGTGGTTTTAAATTAACATTACAATATAGTATGTACACATAGCAGGTACTTATTGTTAGCATTCTTAGGTAAAAATGTATGTAACAAAATTACATACATTTTTATCACAAATATAGACTTTCTGCTAGATTGTTTCCAACTTCATAAAGATTAAACCCAAAAAATGCTTTAAGAAACAAGTGAAACAGTAGTCACTACATAAAACAAAGTCACTTCCTTTGTCCCTACGTCCCTTTGTATGTTTAAATTTTTAAAACTATGCAACAGATTTTGATGTGTTTTTTTTAATAGATAAAGTGATTGAAAAGGAAGGTTTTGTATGTATATTTTATCCCCGTACAAAGGACCCGCCTTTAGGACTAGGGCCACTAGTAACATATAAATTAAAATTCAAGCAAGATCAGACTGACAACCCCACAGGTTCTCTTCACTATGTGTGTGCATATGAAAAACCAAAACAAACAAAATCATAACATTATAATGTATCTAGGCTACATCTTCACATTAAATGAAATGCAACATCTTCAGGGTGATCACTTAAAACTAAGTCAAACATTCTAAAAGCACTTCTTTCCTATCAGAGTAGAGCATGAGCGGAACAGACTCACAGAATTAGTTGTTGTAGTACCTACAATAATTTCTTATCAATTTAAGAATAAATAAAATGATCATCATGCCCATATTCCTAAAGTGGTAGGCAGAGGCACAACCAGGGCACCCGCAAGTAGCCAAAGACACCGAGTCTCACAATGTGATAGGTGGCAAGCCTATCACCAACCGGGTACATATCCAATTACGAGCAACATTTTCTTTAATTAGAAAAATCACATTTTATTGTTATCCGACCCAGGTATCGAACCCCGGACCTCATGAAGTCAAGTCCAAGTTTTGGACTTCTAAGCCATAGAGGTGAGTAGGAATAATAACATACTAAAATCAACTTAACAAATTTCCTTTCAAAACAAAATAGAGAAGTTTGAAGTTAAGCTAATCTAGCCTAATTTAATACCAAAATTGTACTCATTAACTAGTAATGGACCTGTATAAACTAACTTTCATATTTTGTTAGAATAGATTTAAAGAAAAAAATTTAATTATTGCATTAAAAACAAAATGCATGTTAACATTACTAGCAATTCATCTTAACTTTTATCAGTATAATAGAATAAAATAAATCTAAAATAACACTTTTTCGTAATTGACTTCATCTAGTATTGAAAAACTAACATGAGACCTCTAGATTCTTAAACTTCTTACAAACACCTGATTCAACCTACTAGCCCCACGATCGTAAAAAGCGAGATCTGTGAAGAATCTCCCTGATATTAAGTTTTGAAATTATCCCTGGTAAAAAGGTTTAACATAACTAGCGATAGGGAACTAAAATTACCATTTTGTAAATGTAAAATATCCGGTTTCACCTCTACATGAACTACATTTTCAGCTGGATGTTCAAGGCTCCCATCGCTCTGACTATCCTGAAACTCTGTTTCCACATCATCTGAGTTCACAGTCTCCTCAGGAAATTCATAGCCTTCATCTACAGGTTCCGCTTTGATTTCAATAATGACATCTTGATAGCATCCGGATGCATTAATACTTGGTTCTACTTTTACATCTGTAGTCATTTTATGCCAAACAATAACATTGAAGACAAAACAATATCACTAGCTTTTAAGTGTAAGTTGTCTTCGAAAACTGGAATCTATATAGTTATACGAATTTTAAGCTTTATTAGTGCAGCACTAGTAAAAACTAGCAAAATTCTACGAGAATCAAGATCAATGGATGCACAGTCAAAGTCTGTGGTCAAAGTATTGTCAAAATTTTGTGGACAGCAGCGACCACAGAACAATTATAGTACTCCGACAAGAAATTCGAATACATACAAATACTATGGGATCAAAATGTCTTACAGCGCCATCTCTTGGTGCCCACAAACATAAGTAGATTTTGTAGTATATCCGACCCTCCCTGCCATTGCTTTCATTGGAATATCTTGGAAATAACAAGATCAAACTAAAATTTCAATGATATACATGTTGTAATGTATTAATTAATAAACATATGGTGGTAGGCAGGTGGTGTGGATGATGCAATCGAGGAGTAAATAATACAGTTCGTGTTAATGAACAGGTTTATTATTTACACACTAGGTTCACATACTTCAATTTTTCGGTACAGTCTAAAAGCCATAAACCATAGATTAGAAGGAGTGGTACACGTTACAACGATAGCTTATTAAATAGTGAGGTTCGCGCGGTATATGCGTGAGAGTGCCTAGCAGGCGTGCGACACGGGTCTCCCGGTGAATGGTAGCATCTGACTGGCGAGACGTGGCTTCGCAATTGCGCACGGGCAACTTGAACAAAGGGTTGAGGTATGGTCCCACTGCGCGATAGAAAATTAAAGTACATACATATATTTAATATTTTATATACTATTTAAATATAATTTAACTGTTGTAAATATATAAATGTATGCGACATGTTATGTTATTATGTAAATAAGTTCTGTAAATAGATTTAAATATATTATGTAGATATAAAGGTAAATGTATTTAATAACGTAAAATATTAAAGATAAGTAGGCTACAAACATTTTAAATTTAATTATCAAAATTTAAGTTTTATCAGTAAATTAAAAACAACATACTAGAAGACATTTTATTTTTACTCGAATTTTAAACAAATCATTCTTTTATTACAGACATATTATGTTACATCTTTTACGTACTGGAAAATGATACAAACAAAGCTGTTTTATCGTTTCTTTCGACGTTGTTACAAACACAAACATTGTTTCACTATCTCATTTCTCTACGTATATCAGTATCGTTAAACTTTTATTCCGTTATGGAGGAATTAAAGTATATTTAAAATATAGAAAACCACTTCGATACGTTAGAATCACAAGAAAATATAGATATTGCGTAGGTACACAAATTCACCATTTCACCTAAATTCCACAAATTCTAAACTTCGAACCATAGACCATAGATTCCTGGATGTTGCCATTTGTTTTTTGGTCTTAACACAATTACTATGTCACTTTGAAATTTGAAAACATGTTAACACATTTTATTATGGTGATTAATTTGTTTTTGTTTTTATTGTGTATTTAATTTTTGTCATACATAATATAGTTTCAGAAATTACTGCCAATCAAGAGGATATTTAATCAGTTTCCATATTTTTGTTTTTCTTTAGATTTTTAATCTTTTTACCTCGAGTTTAATTAATCTAATTAAGTGAAAAGTTATTATATCACCTTAATAAAAAAATTAATGTTGAGAAAAAACAACAAAAAGGATAAATGATAGATACTTATTCTTGGAAATAATTTCTGAATCGTAATTCATTACACACTGTTGCGTCAGTCAGGTTATTTTTTTGAAAACTCATTGGTGATGAACAAGAAATGCATTTGTATCGTGAACATACTACTGATTACTAGCAGTGATTATTAATATTAATAATTTCTGGTATTGCTATCATCGGCTAACATCAATAAAACCAGCATACAATTTTGGATAGTTTGTATAATATTCCCATTTGTATAATTCTTCTGAGAATCAGTATTTATTTATAGACATGGAGATTAGCCTGTGATTTTTTCTCAACTTTGTAAAATCGTTTTGATTCTGGCAACATAGCTTTATTTTGTATTAAATTTACTCCATCTCGCGGGTTCCATAGCAAACAATGAAACAGTCTAGTGGCATGTAAACATTATCGACCTCGCCTGGCAGCGACTCTATCGTTAGATAACGGAGTCATAATGACATCTGACTGTGACGTAGAAGATCAAAGACTATAGCACAGAACAATATAACTCACAGAGAAGAACTGTATCTACATATACAATAAATGCAACCATAGCCTTACACAGCTACGAGACAGTGGCGCCCCGTAGGTATATCAAACGAAAACTACTAGGAACGGGTTTTTTTTATATTTAATATTTAATTACTTTTTAATTTGTTGATAAAAAAAACAAATTGCCACTAAAATTTAAAAAACTCAAAATCTTTTATTCAACTTACAAAAAACACTTATAAACGCACAGGGTACAATAACATTACAATAATTAGAAATTTTAGGGGCAACTCAATTTCTTATCAAATAAGGCAATTATATCATGCATAGAAAATAACAAGTAAAACAGAAATTGTTTTTTCACATTTTAATTCTTAATTTTTTACATTTCATTAATAGTTGTTTTTGATGCAAATGCAAGAAAACAGTAAGAATAGGTTAAGAAAACTGTTATAAATCACATTCATGTCTTCATTTGGCATTTTTTTATAATCGTTTACGGACATTTTAAACAAAATTCACCAATTTCACTATTTTCTAAAAATCACTAGCAAGTTAACCTAAAAAGTTTCCAGGCGTAACTTTAATACGTCGAACGTCCTTTTTTAAAAATATAAACACTTGAGACCAGTAAAAACACCGTAATCTTTAAATTGGAATGATGCGACGAAATCACAACTCACTTAACACAAAATATCGTCACGAATCAATTAATGCACTCGTGTTTATAATAATGGCGGCTTCGGATTTCTAACAAACTCGCAGGCCAGTGTGACCGGTTATTTCAAATAAATAATATGAAAAATCAGCAATTCCCTAATTAATTGATTAATGAGCTATTTATTAAAATATAACGTATATATTATAAATAACAATATTTTAATAACACTTGTATGTATATTATTTTTTTGGTAGTGCAGCCTATATCAGCACACCCACATGCAAACATTTTGTATGTGTTAAGTGCGAAAATACGTCTATACGAGAAACAGGATCCTGGACTATAGTGATGATCATATTGTATTATCTATAGTGCTGATTCCTGTCAGTTTTAAATCTGTCAAATTTGAATTTTTAATTATACAGGTGCTATCGGGGAGTTTTGGCGCCATCCAGAGAAAAGATGGTCGAAGTTTTTTCATAATTATTGAATTTCGTGTTACTATTGATTGAAATAAGTCAATTTTGGTGGCATTTTGTACAATTTTGTTCAGTAAAAGTGCACAAATGAAATAATCATAAAGAAATTAGCATATCGTATATTTTCTCGTTGCCGCCAAATCTCGTTACATGAGCTTGTGTAAAAAGGCCACCGCTTTACTCAAGAGTCTGACATGACTTATTAACGACTTACGACTGATGACTAATTAAAATTAATTGAAATTGATATAAAATTTGATGCAAATTTCTACTTGACTAATGGCTAAATACTAACGTGAAGGCCAAAACTTATAGAAAGAAAAGAAAAGGTGCTATCGACATTGTTACTTACCTTTCGTCTGTTTTTTATGGGACCCGAGAGATGGAGAAAAATTCATAGAAAATGAAAATATGTTTCTAAATTCTGAAACGATTTTAAAAAGTACACATTTTGCAATTTTGGGTAACAGAGCCCTTACCATACGTTTTTTATACTCGCTACTGTCGATGTAAATTATTTGTATAAAAACTTTGAACAATGCCTCTATTGGTGATTAAGAAAACTATTTTTTCAGACCAAAGGCGTCGTAGATTTCGACACGTAGATTACCAAACTGTTATATGGGGTTCAAGAGTTCACTTTTTAAAAAAGAAAATATTTTAGTACACTTTATTTATTAGGTAGGTACATAAAATACAATTGCTTTAGAATTAGGACACATAATATAGAAATAATTTTTAATGAATTAGCAACCGGTACGTTTGGGGATTCAGAGTGGACTGACCGATGATGATGTTTCATGGCTAAAGACAGAATGCTGATGCGACAGCGACGGCTATTGGGATAGCAATTCTGTATACATTTTTGGGATATAACAGGACGTAATCTATACCAACTCATAGTAAAAGCTCAGTTGTGAAAAAATAACAATAATAAATACGCAAATAGTTATCCCTGGAAGAATTACACAAAAATGATTTAACCCCACAATATCGTATTAGGCGATGATACTTAAACCAGAGATATTAAATAATATTAATCTCTAATACACGGTAGTTTTTAAATAAAGACTGTAATAAATTGAATAAACACCCACACTCATTAATACACATCGATACCAAAACACAATTACCTAATGCATATCTTGTACACCATCAACTAATTTTCTGAAAATTAAATAACCTTAAATTTATTGTATTCAGCACCATAATAATAATAATAATAATAATATCATTATTTAAATATCATAATTTATCGTCTCTGTGGTCTAGCGGTCCGGGTGTTGGACTTGACTGCATTAGGTCCTGGGTTCGAATAACAAAAAGAAAATTGGATTTTTCAAATTTCATAAAAAAAAGTTGCTCGGGATTGGATATGTGCCCGGTTGGCGATAGGCTTGCCACCTATCACATTGTGGGACTTAGTATCTTCGGCTAGTCGTGGGTGCCCTGGTTGTGCCTCTGCCTACCTCTTCGGGGATATGGGCGTGAAGAAACTTTTTTTTAATAAATATAAAATAGCCACTTGCCAGGGATTGGATTTGTGCCTGGTTGGCACTAGGCTTGTCACTTATCACATTGTGAGACGTAGTATCTTCAGCTAGTCGTGAATGCCCTGGTTGTTCCTCTGCCTACCTCTTTGGGGATATGGGTGTAAAGAAGATACTTGGCAGCATTGCCGAACGTTTTTTTAAAGGTTTTATTTCAAATTAACATGTCAAGGCAAACAAGCAGACGGATTTCTTGATGGTAAGAAATTCGCGCCGCCTAGAGACACCAAAGGTGGTAATGGTGCGATGCCAGCCTTAGGCCAGGATGTGAAGCCTCGAGCAAAAGTAAGTTTACCGGGTACCTTACCCTTCGAACCGGAACACATTAACGGCAAGCGCTGACGTTTTGGCGGCAGGATTAGGTAAGGCGGTGGTACCAATCCGGGCGAGTCGCTGCGAAACTCTACCATCTAGTCGGACGTCAAGGTGTTAGCGACGGTAAGCCCGTGCTCGCCTTTTACGAGCTGCCTGGCACAGAAAAGTAGATGGTCTATTCTTCAAAGGAGCCCAGACCAATACGGAGAAGATTCTAGCTCAGTGGTGGGCAAACGGCGGCCCGCGGGCCAGATCCGGCCCGTAGGAGGTTTTATTCCGGCCCACCGAGCGTTTTTTTTTTTCAGAAAAATATTAACCCCCTTAAAAAAATGTGGTCAAAAAGTTAAAAGACTATTGAAATTTGAACAGTTAAAATGCTGAATCTATACTTCAAACATATGTAATGCTTATTTCGTATATTAAGACTTCAAAAATCGATTTTATTTTAATGAAAAATTGTTAAATAAAAAGCCTTATATAACGTTTTATAATCGTTATATTTACAGCTATTTTTAGGTGTTTTTAATTATCCGGCCCTCCTCATGATTCATTTCAATTTACTGGGCCCCCACAATTTTTTTTTAATTTACCGGCCCGCAGTCAAAAAAATTAGCCCACCCCTGCGAGTCTAGCTCATACATTTAAGTAAATGTCTGGTTAGTTACGATGGTGTTTGAATCACTCAAATTATTCTTCAACGTGTCATGTATTGATTCGAGGAAATCTGAAAAGATCGACGTTTGGACAGCAAGAAATAATTTGGGGTTATATGTGAGAGAAATATTTGATTTCTCGGGGCCCCCTGAGAATGGGGGCCCTGGGCATTGGCCCCGTGTGCCCTTATGGTAAAGACGGTATTGAATGTTTGTTGTACAGATAATATGATGACGCGCCTAGCCGTCACGTAGTCTTACTTTAGCGAATTTTTGTCAAGCCAAACGCAGGTTATTGATATGAAAATAACATTTGTGTATAAATGATAGTACTTTCGTACTGATAATTAAAACAATTCGTGCAAAATTATTCCCTAACCGTTCCAAAATATCAAACATGCATAACGTTAATATTCAAGTTTTCACTTCTCTTTCTAAAAAAGAATGAAGGTTTAAAAAATGAAGGTTTTCGGGGACACCAAAGTTAACATTTCACGATCAAATGACTCGGATATTATCCGTGGGTGGTGTCAATTCCCTGAAACCGGCGTGTTTGTACGAAAAGGGTAATGAAAGTGGAGGAAGCCAGAAAGGACAGGGACAGCCAGGATCGTGAGATTTGGCACTCGATCCTCTGTCTGCCACGTAAGGGACTTGGCGTGAAGATATGTATGTATGTTTATATGAATATTGATATGTTAATAAAAGATATGATTCTTGGGTACAGCTAGTGTAATAATAATAACGAATTTGTAAAACTTTTATTCCTCTTTAACTAGTCTTATTCTCTCTCTCGCTATAGTATCACTCAGATTTAAAAATCATGCCTAGCTGTTGGTACAATCTCCGGTATGAATTAAAATATGTCGATTTAAACTATCAGACCGATTGAAACCCTTTTTACATATATTGCATTTGTAAAATTTCTCACCAGTATGAATCAATCTGTGTTTAAGCAAATTGGATGACTGGCTAAAATCCTTTTTACATATATCACATTGGTAAGGTTTTTCTCCAGTATGAACCAAATTGTGTTGGCGCAAATTAGATGAATTATTGAAACACTTTCCACATTCATCACATTTGTGAGGTTTCTCTCCTGTATGGATCATTTTGTGTCGACAAAGATTTCCCAAATCATTGAAATGCTTGTTACATATATCACATTTGTAAGGTCTCTCTCCAGTATGAATTAATCTATGTTGTTGCAAACAAGATGACTGTTTAAAACTTTTTTTACACATATCACATTTGTAAGATTTTGCTCTGGTATGATTCAATATATGTCGTCGTAAATTAGTTGACTTACTAAAACTCTTTCTACATATATCACATTCGTAGGGTTTCTCTTCAGTATGCGTTAATTTGTGTTGTCGCAAATCATTTAAATTTTGAAAGTATTTTTTACATATCTTACAAATAAATTCTTTATATCCTTTTACATCTTCATATTTATATTGCTCGTTGCTATTAGTTTTAGATAAATTTATTCTTGCCAGATCAGCAACAGGTTGTTTAAATAAAAGAACATTATTTTGTACTGCTGTCTCATTTTCACAAGACTCTGGAAACCTCTCAGTGTCATCTGAAATTTATAAAAAATCATATTCATTATTTATACCATATCAATACTTCTTAAAAAAAACAATTTAAATAGTTTCCGAATGCGCATTTTAACAATTTCATAATATGATGAATTTACAATTTGAATTAATAAAATCACATGAAAATCAGTCTTTCCGTTCAAAAGTTATGTTGTTACAGACACATGTACACACCCACACCCTTGCTTTTTGCCCTCGTTTCGCGTGGGAAGCTGAAACAAGGCATGACATATACACGCATAAACTAAAATTTACTCTTGTTTTATGTGCTTTACAAGAACTGCAATGAAAAACGAATATTGCAACTTTAAAACTGATCAATTACCCACCTCCCAGTTCATTTATCAGTTCTTCAAGTGCTCATCATAAGAAAATATGAAGATGTAGTTATGGCGAATCGAATGAGTCCAAACTCGATAGGTTTAAAATCAGGCATTCCAGGGTTACTTCTCCTATGTCCGAGTTCCATCATCTGACTAACTAAGGTCTACCAACACAGATTTTTTTTACCTTATTTTAGGACTACCTAATTTTATTAAATGGTTGAGTGGAGAAATATATTAGTAATGCAAGACTAAGACTCCCACGAGCCTAGCTGTCAGTCAGTTTTAGATAAAATGCGATCCAAGTAAAACTAGCAGTTTTTTTGATGCAAAAAATTATTTAATTTTTATTTAGTTGTCTATGAATGTAATGCTTAATTTTGCACCCAGCTCCTAAAGGCCTACCATAGGGCCAAATTACAAACCATCAACCTGGAAGCTTCGACTATGCAATTTCAACACAATCACAAATATGGCAAAAACTCATAAAATGTTTTCCGACTAAAGTCTATAATATAAGCAATTTATTTTTACTTAGAAACTTAACTACATATGGATTACCACCACAAAAAAAACGATTGCTGAAAACTCAGGCTTTCAGAGATATGGATTTTTTTTATTAAGTACTGGTACAACCGGTACCGGGGTACCGGTTTTAAAGTGAAAAAAATACACATAAAGTGTCTAATATCCATTTCAATGCTTACGAATGAGCTGCAAATGAGCTGACGATCTTGAACGCCTCGACAGATATATGAAGGTGAAGTTAGCCCCTCGCAAATTAGCCTCTCCAGGGCAGCGACAATGCGGCCCGCTTTCATACAAATATTATAAAAAAAAAACAACTTTTGTTTACTGTGACAATCGCTGATCAAGGCTTACGTGACCTCTTTAGTTTTCAGTGTAAAAAGGTTAGGTAATATCTGAAAAAAACTTAGATTTTGGTGTACTTATTAAAATTTTATCAACAACATTTTCAAATAAAAATTGTGTCTTCGTTTCCATACAGTATGCAACCCCAAATATACATAAGATATGTTAAGAAAAGGCATAGGCGTATATTGAAACCATTTTCATAACCCCTTAACCCCGTCGGATATAAAAAAAATGGAAGGTTCTATGTGGTTTTATGTCTATAGAAAAAAAATAAAATAAAATACTTCTAGCTCGTGTGCGAAGTTGTATTCAAACAAAATAAATAGACAATGAATGTAGGCATATATTTACACCATTTGCTTAACCCCCTGACCCTGCCGGATATGAAAAATTTTATTAATTTGCGAGGGGCTAACTTCACCTTCATACAGATATCCATATTCTGTAGCTAAGAACCATCTCAATCATGTCAGTTTTCAAACAAAACAAACCGCATCAAAATACGTCCATATGCTGAATAATTACGAAGTCACAGACACGCACATGCACGCACCTTTGCACGCACGCAATACGTCAACTCATTACCCCCCTCGCGTTTTCCGTCAGGGTTTAAAAGTAGGATAGGTAAACATAAGCAATTAGGCATTGGCGAATCTATGCTACATGGTAGCATAGCACCTTTAGTATTTCCTAACAGTGTGTGTTAATAAACCAAAAAAAAAACAGTTTGTTTGCATGCCTTCCAATCAGTCATAAAAATTATAAACCTTGCTAATACCTAGTGGTGTTAGTATTGAAAACTTAGGAGCACTCAAAACTCAATTTGTATTGGTCAGGTTTCAATTCAAGTTTTTAGTTTCTTACATGTTAACATGTGTTATATATATTGAGGAAAAGAACCATATTTTATTACATTTTATAAATTATTCAATCCATAAATAACTAGCTTAAACAGGCAAATTTGGTACTGGCCAGTGACTGAAATTGTTAAAACATTACAAACGTTTCTTCCGTGTTGGTCCGGGCTTCTTTGCAGTATAGACCATCTGCCTTCGCTCGTAAAAGGCGAGCATAGACTTACCGTCACTAACGCCGTGACTTCTGACTAAGTGGTAGAGTTTCGCAGCGACTCACCCGGATTGGTACCACCGCCTTACCTATTCCTGCCGCCATAACGTCATGACGTGTTCCGGTTCGGTTTGCTCGAGGCCTAACATCCCGGCCTCAGGTTGGCAACGCACCATTACCACCTTTGGTGTCTTTAGGCGGCGGGAATCTCTTACCATCAGGAAATCCGTCTGCTTGTTTGGCTTCCATTGTCATTAAAAAAATTAAGAGGAAACCCTATTGTTACACAGGACCAACCCACACATACAGAACATTAATCATAATATTAATATGTGAAGCAAAAACTTTGGACCACTTTTTACAAAAACTGTAAGGGTGGAGAAGTATGAAATTTAGCACACTTATTATAGCTTATGTGTAGGAAAGTGCAAAATGCTAATATTTTTTAATAATAAATGCTTATAAAGTGCATTCAATCAATAAATAAAACATTACACATACTACCATACATTTGACACACACAAACAAAAATATTGATAGCGATAAAGGATACAGATGGCACATAAACTATGTTTGGAAACAATCTAGTTTAGGCTTGATAAATGAAAATGGAGTTCTTATTAAGAAGATAATTAAAAACAGAACCTTAAAAATGTTTTATTTTAATCATTTATATTGAATGACATTCATCCATATTCACATTTTATGTCTGTTTTGTCAATGTTTTATCTGTCATTCATTACACCAATAATTTCTTTCAGTCCCCATCTTACTCGGATCTCTGTCACAAATGTGGTCAGTGTACGACAGAATTTCCGTAGCATATTTCAACCATTTATCCTACTCTCTCCCCGCCCTCCCCTTTCCAGGTACCTACATCCATCCACATTCGCATTGTATATCTGCTTTTTAAATCTTTCATTCTTTCCACATGACCGAATCAACGGAACACGCCCTTTCGCATTTTAACACCACCACTTTCAAAACCTCTCTTTGAAATAGCTTATCCAGCGCTCCGTTCACTCTATTCCCGCCGCCTTTTTTTTCATGTCCCACGGGGTCAGGGGTTTGCAAACAGGGTAAATATATGCCTACGTTTATTGTCTATGTATTTTGTTTGAATACAACTTCGCAAAGTAGCTCCAAGTATTTTTTTAAACGTTTTTCTTTAGACATAAAACCATACAGAATCACCCTATTTTTGATTTTGAAAATGGTTTCAATATACGCCTATACCTTTCCTTAACATATCTTATGTAAGGAAATATTTGGGGTTGCATATCGTATGGAAAAAAATACGCAATTTTTATTTGAAAATGTTGTCGATAAATTTAAATAACGACACCAACACCTAAGTTTTTTCAGAGTTTACCTAACATTTTTACACTGAAAACTAAAGAGGTCATGTAAGCCTTTATCAGAGACTGTCAAAGTAAACAATAGTTAATTTTTTTTATGACATTTGTATGAAAGCAGGCCGCATTGTGGCTGCCCTGGAGAGGCTACAATTAAGGCCTGGAGAGACTGAAGAGGCTGAATATTATATTCAATATGGGTTAAGTAGCTATGGTCAGACGTACACCTCTTATATCAAACAAATATACTCATTACAACTAAAATTACTGAAAAATATTGTATCACCTAATATTCAACAAAAGTTCTGTAATGACGACATTGGGCTGTTTAAATACTGCAAAATATTGCCAGTTGGATTGCAAAATAAATCCATGTTACTTAAAGATAACTATTACTAATGAAAATCTTAAGAAATTGATAGATCATTCTGTATATAACCAGGCAGTTGCACAAAACCGGCTTTGCACTACACGTGCATTGAATGTTTATGGCGAGAGGACAACACAATACATAATTCTTCGCTTAATAAATGTTCTGCCTAGCGATGTATGTAACTCCCTGACTCAAAAAAATATTAAGTATAAATTAAAAATGTATCTATTAAGTAACATAGATTTATTTTCTAAGAACTTTTACTAGGGAGCATTAATTACTTATTTGTTATGTAGTATGAAGCTTTGTTATAAATGAATATATAGATAAATAATGTGCCTAAGTGCATGACGAAGAAATCGGCATTCAATAGTAAGCCCTAGTGGATTTAAGCAATGCCTTATATTATACGTATAATAATAATTAATGTAAACTTTTGATAATAAATATTTAAAAAAAAAATTGCGAGGGGCTAACTTCACCTTCATTTTTGAACCACTATTGTCAAAAAGTTCATTGAGTTACATTATATTTACAGCTACATGACTTTCATCAAATTTATGAGGTCATATGATTTAACCTCATATACCTGGCAAAGCCAGAGTTCTATGATGACTACTTCTCATTTCAAGGGATAAATCCCACATAATATATAAAACCATATCTCTTGGTCTTCTCTTCATGCCTGTAAGGAGACCAGTTTTGCTAATCCTTCTTTTGTATTCTTGGTTGGTGTCTGGAGAAGGTTCTTATGAAAAGAAAGACAGGAAATATTGAAAGGAAAATGAGAAAAACAGTACATATAGTCATACTTACTTTCAATAGCTGTTAGAGATGTCGAGCGACACGAAGTTTGCCGGTTCAATTAATTTCTACATATTAAAGAGAATAAAGAATAACAAACTAAAATAAGCTAAAGTCTACGTTAACGTGAAATAAACGTACCATTTTCAAAGTCTCCAAGATCTGGTTTCACCTCTATATAAACTACGTTATCTGGTGGCTGTTCACGGTTACCATGGTTCTGACAATTTTGAAGCTCTGGTTTTACTTTTATTAAGTCCGCGTTTTCTTCCTGAATTTCACTTCTGTCATCGAGAGGTTCCACTTTGATTTCAACTATCAATTCGTTTACGAATTCGGAGCTGATTTTTGGTTCTGCCCTTTTTTTACTAGTCATTTTACAGCTGACTATGTAATTAGTAAAGCTTCCCTATTTTTACTTTACTCTTTGTAGAAAAGTTATTAATTTAATTATTGTTCTTTGTTTCTACCAAATTAATGACTTTAAAACAGCTTTGGTTATTTGTTAAAAAAACGGTTTTAATCATTAATTGTACAGCTGGACATTACAATCCTGAGTAGAATAAATAATTTTGTCGAATTCTACGTATTTATATATAAAAATGATATTAAATAAGTAGGAAGACCTAGGTACTTGTTCCTTGTAGGGCTGTTAATAAAATATCGATATATCGAAATATCGATATTTATTACTAATATTTTTTTGGCCGATATATCGATAGTTCGATATTGAAATATAGATATCTTGAATATTGAAATATAGACGATATTTTTTTTCGCGCACGACACACGCGAACGTGCTACATAGGTACAACTGACCATAGGAAAAGCATGGTTTTTCTACTCGCTTTGTCAATGGTCACAAGGAAAATAATCTAAATTGGAAATTGTGGACTTTTGAATTAAATAAGTACCTAAGATCTGAGGGAATTATCGGGTTACGTGGAATTATTCCATTTTACTATTTTCTATGTTGGTCATGGAACTAATTATAAACCGTTCAAGTAGTGTGATACGAAGCCTCGTTTCAATCTAAATAATTTCGGGGTGTCTAAATTTCGCATATGCATAAATTTCAATTGACATTTGTGTGAGGGTACACCTGCCCGCTATATTTCAAGGTTATCAAAGGTACTCAAATTTTGGATTAATAGGTAGTTGACATTTCACTCCAATATTTTTAGAAATGGCTGTTTAATATTTGATTTCTTCTTGCTAATAATCGTAGCACTCAAACAACTAACT
>NJDC01010821.1:167222-178192 GCA_002245475.1 Calephelis virginiensis | reverse complement strand
CACAGGAAGGCAGATGGTCTATTCTACAAAGGAGCCCGGACCAACACGGGGAGTTAAGTTGAGTGATTGATGACTAACAACTAATATACTGACTAATTAATTACAAACATATGTATATATATACAATGCATACATAATATATTATGTACAATTGCTATCAATGAGGGGCAAATGTAATAACATGTAGGTACCGGAATATATCTTTTTAGGAATGACAAAGGACAAAAAGCACAACATTCGGAGGACAACATTGCAAAAGGAGTTGGTTATACATAGATAAGACTAACAAAAAATAAGAAAAT
The DNA here is from genome assembly GCA_002245475.1 of Calephelis virginiensis. Lineage (NCBI taxonomy): Eukaryota > Metazoa > Arthropoda > Insecta > Lepidoptera > Riodinidae > Calephelis > Calephelis virginiensis. The sequence continues at coordinate 177,890 of NJDC01010821.1, read as the reverse complement.
CTAAGGAGCTGTAAAGGCGGCCTTTGTCAAAGGACAAGCTATGTAGGAATATCAAAGATTACAATACTTGAAATCAATATGTAACTCACTGTAAATAAATAGCTGTTACAGCTATAATGGCTCATTTTATTTTTATTTATTTTAATGTATTTTCATCTGCTATCAAAAGTTAACTAAATGGTTGGAAATAGTGTAGTACTATTAAATATATCTTCCCAAAAACTAAGTCTTCTAAAGCTGTCTTTTGAGCAATATTCTAATAACTTTTTGGACATCCACCTATAGTCTTGAAATCACATAGTCAGGCTGAAACAGAATATTGTAATAATTAAATTTTGGGCTGTTAAGAATAAAACATCTGCCAGAAAAGCAGGGTAAAAGAAGTATAAATTGGTTTGTTATGCAATTACACACAAATTGAATCTAGCCCCAAAGTAAGCAAATTATATGCTTGTGTTCTGGGTGTTAATCAACAATTCTTCGGGTGAGACGCACTATGACTCGCGGAATATGAGCGCGGAAAAAACCCCGGATGCCACGCAATCGTTTTTTTAGCGTACACCTACCTATATATTTTGTAAGTTATACTATTGACTTAAAGTTTGTTATGCTATAAAGAATTTGTTTGCAAAAATTAGCTACATATCCAACCGCGGCAGTGTAAATTGAGCCTTATGAATTGAAATTTGAATCTTGTGTAATAATTAAATATTATTTATGATTGGAGACTTGCCCTGTTGTGTAATACTTAGACCCTTATTAAGTCTAACGTTTTCATGTTTTCTTTAGTTTCTGTAAATATTTAGCTAAGTAGGTACAATCTCAAATTAGGCACTTTAAAATTGATAATAGGTAGGTAGGTACTAGATAACGCAATCAATTACTCCTTTCCATCATAGGTAGATACTGTTCAGATCTTGGACTGTCGGCAGGGAATGCAATTGTTTCTTGCCTTTCTTGGAATACCTACCTACTTTCTTTATGTAAAACGTAAGTTATTGTTAATGAAAAACTAATAATGAGATTGGAAATTAAACCACTGGATAATTGATTTGACATTGAGCATTCATAGATTTAAAATATGTGAATCATTTAGGTATATATTTGCAATTATTAAACAATCAAATAACTTACATATTAAACAACAATTAGTCAGAACTCCTACCACATTCTCCTTTTAAAACTCTTTCAAAATGTCCACCACTTTGTTCTATGCACTTTAATACGCGTTTGCGAAGCTGTTAACGCAAGGCACTCGAAATTGAATTATCACTTTTCACTTTTTGAAAAGCCGCCACCATTTTAATTTTTAGGTCCTCCGAACTAGTGGTTTCGTCAGAAAAGACAAGTGATTTAACACGTCTCCACAAAAAAAATCCATAGGTGTTAAGTCAGGTGACCGTGGAGGCCACAGGTACGTCAAGATGCTGTCGAACATTCCAAGTGAAATGTGCGGGAGCTCTGTCGTGTTGGTAATAGACGCCACGTAAATTGTCAAGAGGTTTTTCTTCTAACAGTGCCGGCAAAGTTTCCAGCAGAAACTGTAAGTAGGTCTCGCCTGTTAACCTCGGAAGGAATACCGCGCCCAGTACATGCGTTCTGACTAGTCCCGCCCAGACGTTTACTGAGTGCCGGTGTTGGTACGAGTCGACTTTGCTGGCGTGAGGATTTTGATGCAATTATAGATGTGTGTTATGTTGATTGTACATGCCCACTCGAGTGAATGTACTTTGATCAGTCCAAATAATATTATTTTGCCAATTTTCCATTAACCAGCGACTGAACTCCAAATTGTGGGACTTAGTGTCTTTGGCTAGTCGTGGGTGCCTTGGTTGTACCTCTACCTACCTCTTCGGGGATATGGGCGTGAAGATGAAGATGCTTGAACTCCAAATTCTTGACATCCTCTTAGGTGGAACGGGTGTTGGCGGTCACCACCAAGAGTTCGCCACAGGTACATGTGACTGACGTTAAAGCGCGGGGCAGCTTCTCTGGTACTTTGGTGAGGATTCTCGTCAAAGTAGTCGAGTATGTATTCATACATTTCTTCCCCTGTCGATGGCAGTGTTCGGTCGAAATGTTCTGTGATCTCGAAGCCGCTGAGTAGCTCCTAACATAGTACTACGGGTTACGTTGGTACCATACCTATTATTAAATGTTCTGCATGCTAGTGCCACATTGTCACCACACTGTGCCAAAGTCCTCATCATCTCAGTATACTTTATGTTAGTGTACCGAGAAGACATCGCGCGCGAAAGTTTTTTATTGATTTTTAGCGGAACTCATTAGCAGTCGACAGATGACTGATGGTTATTGTGCATAAATCCTTTGACATGCCGTGCGAGCACCTTCCCTGACCTGTAATTGTATACCCCAAACTAGGGACAGCGGGAGTGATATACTGACGTCTCTCTCTTTCTTATTGTTTTAGGTATGCGAGAAGGGGATGCGGGATGATAAATATTAATTTGTTGGTCATATTAATATTAAGTTTGTACCTACATTGTATTGTGTTTATGTGTGTGTTCGCGCTGTGGAGCTATTTTACAATCGTATTTGAAAGTCTTATCTATTGCTTGGACTTACGGTTTATTTTTGTTTGTTTCGACGGTTGTTAGGAATAAGTGTCTGTAATTTACATCATTTTATAAATATTAAAAAAAAAACCTGTTTTAAAAATGCCTGAAATGGATTCAGTTGTCGATTCTGAACAAACAACTTTCAGGATGCTCATTCAAAAATGTTACAGGTTACCAGAATAAATTTAATGAACACCCAGACCTAGAAATGCAGGCATCTAAATATATACTGGGTTCTGATTGGCTTAACCGACTAGGCTATTCTTGCAATTATACCATCACTTTCAATTTCTTAAAATGATCGGTACACATCTGACTTACATACTTACAGAAAAGAGAGAGTGAAGTAGAAAAATACAACTTAATTTGAATGTCTGACTTACATACTTATGTACTATGTTACATACTTGACTTACATACTTACATGTTGATAATTTTAAGTTTTTTTTAGTGATAAGATAGTGAACAAGCAAATGGCTCTTTTCATGGTCAGATACAGAGATAACTGTGGCCTATAGATACCGTAGATGTTGCAGGCGCATCTCTGTTCTAAATAACGCAAGCGTACAATATGCTTATTTTGGGGTTAAATTCAATTCTGAAAATTCAATCATCCTGAAAAATAAATTATTTCTATATTTATACTTACAGAAACAAACCAATAAGAGTTCTTCATAAATATCATCTTGGCTATAACACCCATTTTGGACTCTGGAGCAATGGTGTGGAGGTGCAGGTGCCGGACACTCCTAAAAGGAGGCCAGTGGTAGCCAAACCGTGAATCCTCTATTGTGAGGCTATTTTTTTGTAATTGTTCCTTTGCAACCGATAACATTTTTTCCACTAAAATAAGTTAAGTTTTATTTTTCTGATAGCTATATACTTAAGTGTTTACATATTAGGAATAAATATGAATTAAAATAATTACATTTATTTGAAACTAACTGTTAAACGCGACTTCGTCCGCGTTTACTTGACAGTTGTACCCAAATTATAAAAAAAACTGTAAATTTTAACTTATTATGTTATTCTGATATCAAAGCTATATTACTGCAAAGTTTCATGAAAATCCGTTCAGTAGTTTTTGCGTGAAAGAGTAACAAACATACGCACATCCTTATAAACTTTCGCATTTATAATATTAGTTTGAAATAATTACATGAGCTATATTAATAACCTCATGGAGTAGGACAGCCAGGGATAGGACTCACAAAGAGAAGAGAGAGTGAAGTAGAAAAATACAACTTAATTTAAATGTGTACTTTCAGTTCACACAAAACTGAAAGTTATAGTTTAGCTTGTATTGTTAACCAAAAATAAATATACACTCCTTTTTCAAATGACGACAAACTAGATGGTTCTCAATTAGACTGTTGTTGCATAAACCATGCACACCTTCTATTTGAGTGCTCTGAGTTTGATTATTATTTTTTATTAGATTTACTCTACTGACAAGGTGGCCCCATTATTTATAGTGATAGGTTCGGGGTGTTATGGGTTGTACTTAAATTCAAAAACAAAAACAGTATTGAAATTGGAGGCAATTTCACTGATTTTGAATTATTATTTATGAAATTGAAAAGCTACAAGCAAATGGATTTTTGCTGGTAAAAAAGTAGGTGCCTACTACCTACAAATCATATGAATTGTAAACCTAATTCAGGGATCTAAGCCTTGCCTAAAATTACACTAGTCTCCAAATCGAATCATTGTCAGAACTGGGCAAAAATAACGAGTTTGTACATAATTAACCATACATCGCTTTAGGACTTCCTCAACGGTGCAATGTGTAAACCTAACCATGCCAAAGGTAACTGGTTCAATTTCCGACAGAAACTGGTGTTTAAGTAGGTAATGAACTACATGGCTATATTTCTGAGTCTGGGTGTTAATTACAATTAATTCAGTTTTATTATTACATTAAGTTTACATTCAAATCATTATTTATTGTTAATTACATGTGTTTTTGTGTAATGTTATTGTCGATTTTTAACATAATATACTTACCAAGCAGTTTATCTTCTGGTTTTAAGCATTTCGCATCTTCAATGTGGCGTTTGGGTACAGTCAGGACATGATAATCACTGGCCGGTTTTATGTCCCGAAAAACACAAATATCCTCATCCTCAAATAATATATCTGTATTCTCTAATTTATTAACAATATTGCAAAAAATACAACTTGATTTAACAGAAGCGGTCATTTTTGTACTATTTATTATTTTTTGATACGTCAAATTATCAATGACGATGTTACTAGTTTTAAATAATTTTACCAAATTATCATATTTCCGAAGATAGAACATATTTAAAAAGTTGATGTATCATGTACATATCAAAATTAGTTGTTACGTAATAAAATCTGAGTTTAATTTGTATTCACCTTTAATGATTTGATTTCCAAGGTTAAAATGGCTATTGTAGATGTCGAGGCAAATCTAATTATCAATTGAATATTATTTATGGCATGAATTTCTGATAAAAATTAGAAGTGAGTACCTAAGTAGTTTAAAACAAAAAATACACCTAGGTACATATTTTATTGACTAAATTTTTATTTGCTACGGCTACTCCGAGCATTGGGCTTGAAAAGTATTGATCACGACACAACCGCGCTGATATGATGTTGGATATTGTAGGATTTCTAGAGATCGCTTTTCGGCTTCATCATCTTAACGGCTTAGACTAGCGGTCGGCAACCTTTTGGCAGGCAAGGGCCACAAGGTGGCAAAATAAACTTTAAAAATCTTAGAACTTAGATTTTTAAAATACTTTATAAATCTAAGAACAGTTGTTTATCAGAACACTCTAAGGACTGTATACTTCTCTTTGGCTCAGTCAATTTTCACTTACTGCATAGCGGCCTGGAGTGGCTCTGTTAAAACTAGTTTCCTTCGTTTGGAAAGAGCTCAAAGAGCAGTGCTAAAAGTAATGCTATCGAAACCTATCTTGTTTCCTACTACAGAACTCTATCAAATTGCCAACGTTTTAACTGTAAGACAGTAATTTTTTCAAAAAATTATATTACGAAAACACCTTAACTTACCTTATAGAAATTATCTTAGGCGATCTAGTCGAATCTGTAAGTTGGATAACGGGCGCACGGCACTATCAAGACGACACTACGACTTTATTGCATCTAGAATTTATAATACAGTTAACAAAATATGCAAAATTTATCCGCTCACGTACTAGGAAGTAAAAATCAAAATTACAAAATACCTTCAAACTCTCACATATAATGAGTGTGAAATGCTTGTAGCTGTAGGAAAATGACAGTACACATTTACTCTCACGCAAACACACACACACACACACACACACACACACACACACACACACACACGCGCGCGCGCGCGCGCGCACACATACACACACACACACTTTATTAAAGTGTATGAACTTTAAAAACTGTTTTACTTTTAAAAATTGTAACTATATCATATAATTATATAAATAATATAATATTAGACTAATAATTGTAATAGTTCAGTGAGCAGAACATACTTCCTCATTGTCCAGAGGTGGGCGTAAATGTCTGCGACACAGTTTTTAACTATAGCAGTCGTTTACGTGCAATTTGTATTTGTAAACTAATGTTTTATATGTTCAATCTTTGAATCTTTGAAACTAAAGGTGGGCCACACTTGTAATGTTAATCCTAGAAGCCAAATATACGTGTTTGGTCACATTCCATAGAAAAAATTAAAATGGGCATAGAGAAACGCGTTCTTCAGGCTGAATTCACACTATACACCGTATATGATACGGTCAACCGCGGAACGTTCATACATTTATTTTGTTATGTATAACTTATTAACAAAACATTCACGGGCCGCAACTAAGACGTCGGCGCGCCGCAAGTGGCTCGCGGGCCGCTGGTTGCCGACCGCTGGCTTAGACTATCAAATAGCATTATTACTGATATTGAAAATAATATTTAAAGGTACCTATAAGGCCAATTATCAGTTTACTAGGCCAGTTATTATTTGCTTCAAAATTTGCTTGCAAGGCTCCACGTCATGAACAAACATAGTTACCACACAAAACATTAGATTTAGAGTGATGTCATTTTACTTTTCGACATATTCTTAGCAAGCTCTTTTATTTACTAAGTAGGTTCCTATTAAGTAGAAGGGTAGAAGTTAGGAATTCGAGAAAAGTAACTTGTCCGCTGTCTGGTGTTCCACCATGTTGGATTTAAAATGATGTTACATAACCTTTATGTAACCATGCAATTTTTTGTTTAAATTTGAAACTGAACATTTACAAAAAATTGGAGCTCAATCGGTAAAAGGTATCTGTTTAGGCATAATTATTTAAGTTGGAGGTTAAATAAAAGGGTAAGGTTAAACGCTATCCTAGGCAAAGGCGTGCCTAACAAATTTCAGACAGAAAGTATTCTTTGATAATAATTGGTATAGTTCGACTATACTTAGAAGTCAATGAGTTCGACTGACAAATTGTCTGGCTAGTTATATATTGACGAAATAATTTGAAAATTAAAACGTTATCAGTATGGCTCAAATGTAATAAAACTGAAATAAAATCTTTTTGACTTTAAAGTCCATTGGAGTTGTTAAAACCAAAGTTAAAACCGTGCGTTTAGCAACACCTTGGCCATTAAAAAAAATGCTTAGTATTATTTTTAAATATCATTGCTTACCTAATACTTTTTTCTTTTTAATTTTACTATTCTGTCATCTATGTACCTACAAGAAAATGGAGTATTATACTTAATTTTCCCAGATCATCGGATCCAGACTTAATAGCAATGGGAGTCTAATATGGGATCTAGTAAAACAAGAATTAAAATCGGTTCACAAGTACCGGAAAAATTGATCTAGGTATGTAAGTACAGTAGTACTATTTAAATTATGCGCCTCGGCTATATTCGTCATGCTTCGGAAATCCAAATGTATTTTAAAGATATCTATATAGAGTTGTTATTACACATGATTAATCATTTCACTTGAATTTAGATTAGGTCAGCCAATTTAAAAATAAAAGTATAAATAGTAAAAAGTGTAAAGCCGAAGCGCATAATTTAAATTGTAGTACTCTACCATGAAGATTTATATCCTACGGGATGTTAGACTCCAAATATTGCTGACCCTAATGTACCAGTCTCTTTCTCATTTTGACTTTGTTAGGGTACATTCCACTTATCTAAGATCTTTGTCCAATGTACCTTTCATCAAAAATCTTAGATGGGCTAGGATGACTTCATCCAAGTTACCTATAACATTGAAATTTGATCAAAGGTTTTTCTAGCTTTACATTAAAGATTTGTCATTTTTATGAAAAACTAGCTATTGCCCACGCCGTTGCTGCGTGGTTCCAAGAACATATTTCGGGATAAAAACTATCCTATGTATTAATCCAAGTTACCCTCTATGAGTGTATCTACCAAATTTCATGAACATCGGTTCTACAGTTTTTGCGTTAAGGAGTAACAAAGAAATATACAAAGTTTCGCATTTATAATATTAATAAGATCTTTTATTTAATAAATCATTCAAAGTTCTAGTAAGTCCCTAGCTGCGAATTTAATACTAATCGTCTCTCTGTCTGTCTGTCAGTGGTCTAGCGGTCCGGTGTCAGAATCGACTTCTTGAGGGTCCCGGGTTCAGTTCCCGGGTCGGGGAACAAGAAAAATAGAAAATGTATATTTTCAATTTTCTATTAAAAAATAACGTTGCCCGGGATTGGATATGTGCCCTGTTGGCGATTGGGATTTCGTGCTTTTTTTAATTATTTTTTAATTAGTTGCTGTTACATTGTTGGAGGTTGTATTGACGAAGACACAGTTAGACGTTTTATCATACACTGCTTCCTTTGCGGGGTAGGCAGAGTAAACAAAACTTCTATAGAGTTTCCAGTTCCCAATTGTAAAACAAAGAAAGTCATAACAACGGTATTTCAAATTTTTATACATTGTGATTGACACAATATCTAATAATGTAAAAAAAAAACATTACACTTAAGCTGACTGCTGCAATATGTCTAGGGAACGCAATTACCAATAAGTTTTAATGTCATCTGATCAATTTTTCTGAAATCCGAATTCGTTACGTGGATTCAATGGAGTAGGTTTATGGGGACTAGGAACAGGTGGAACGAATCCCCAATTTACCTAATCAACCCATCTCTAGTTTCGCAGCAGTAATCATGATATTAAAGTTAAAAGTTTTTTCAGTCAATATAATTTATAATAGTTTATTCATTCATATTTCATATATTATAATATACTTCGCAATGGTCTGTCGTTTACATCTATTTTGCAATAAGCGCGAATTTATAACCTCAAAGACATTTATTATTAAAAGGCTTCTGTTAAACGCTACGCGATTCTAAACTACACAGCGCTATCTCTTGACAGTTAAGCACAACTGTTTTAAGTGTTTTAAAAAAACTAAGTACCTTTAAAAAAACTACTTACCACATCTCGTTCATACAAATTTATGGTAGAAGCTTACACGGTAATGTATAACATCTTAATATCTAATAATATATTTCTTGTGTTCGTGTGTTTGTTACTGAACTCATCCTAGACGACTGCAGCGATTTTAATGAATTTTTTTTGTGTGTATTCAAGGGGACTTGAGCATGGCTTAGATTCACAATTTGGTCCACTGGAAAATATATTTTTAATTTTTTTTATGTAAGTAGTCATTGATTTTGGAATGTTTTACATTGGATCCGGCAGACTTCGTTATTATCGTAGCATCAAATACTATGTAGTAACTGTTAATGTCAAGCGAAACGAAGTCTGATGGGTAGGCTAGTCATATATATTTTTTAGAAGTTACAGGGGGCGGGTTACTTTACTATTCAGTTCAGAAAAAAAATATAGTAAAAATATCATTTTTGAGATTTTCTTCCATAGACACCCCTCCCTTGTGGATTTGATGAAAAAAAATTGAGTTTTAGTTCTAAGTATGGGAACTCTCAAAATTCATTGTTATTTTGCGGTTCACAGAATAGACATCTATTGACAAAGTTTCAAACAGCAAAGCTCAGTTACGGAAAAAAATACTGTGATATACGGACAGACAGACGGACATGACGAATCTTTTGGTTCCATTTTGTACCTTTTGGCTACGGAACCCTAAAAATCACGTCAAACTCGATCAAAAGTTAAAGTCATGTTAAGTGTTTTCTTTGACTATCGTTGTGTTGCGCACTCGGAATTGTTGTCGAAAGGTCAAACGGTAAATAAGGAATATTATTTGAGCGTTATATGGCGTTCAAGGAAGGAAATTCAACAAAATTTTTGGAAAAAAAGTTCTTGGATTTTTCACAGTTTTTAATGACTAATGTGTTGCCAACCTCGCGGTTTTTACAACTTCACTGGGATTTATGGGCCGAGCTGAATGCTCAGCCCGAGACATCATTATTTAGATGGATTGAACTGTTCCCTACAAGTCCAGCAACAAGGGCTATCTACCGGGAGATAGCCCTTGTTGCTGGCTTGCTTGGCTGGACTTGGTGCTGGGGTGGACTTGATGGAGGAGTAGTGGCTTGTCGGTCGGCGTTAGGTGCCGGGTGCAAGAGTCGCCGTGACCGGCGGCGACGGTGTAGTGAATTGTCCCGTGAGTCAGTGTTTGGGTTAGGAGGAAGGTATGCGTTTGCCGCGGTTATTGTATCCGGAGGATACGATAGGATGTGACAGGATCACTTAAGTTTGGTGGACACGTTATTTCAAAGTAACGTTCCGATAGCTCTTTGAAATGCTGCGCTATTGTGGGTAAATGTAGGTCGTTTTTATTGATTAAGTAGAAGAGAAGGCTAAGTACGGACTTAGCTTTATTTGTGACACGTGATATGTGCGGTTCGAACGACATATGACTGTCCAGAATGACCCCTAGGTATTTTGTTGAATTTTTTGCACTTGCTGTTACCCACGGTTTTGCTCGCGTGGCAGTTAATATATTTATAATAATAATAATAATAAATCATCTTTATTTCACATAAGTCTACAAGAGGCACTTGTGACGAGTCTATATAATAATAAATCTACCACCGGATCGGAACGCGACCGCACACTGAGAAGATCCGGCAAGAAACTCAGCGGGCTTGCCTTTTTT